>QANT01001416.1:0-23477 GCA_003254885.1 Purshia tridentata | reverse complement strand
TAGAAATGGGAAATTATTGTTTTTCAAGTATTAAGGGCCCGTTTGGATTCTTGAATTTGGATTTGGATTTGAATTTCAAATTTATGCATTTGGAATCCATGAAATTGAAATTCCCAAATTTAAAATTCTATTGTTTGAATACAAAATTTAAAGGTGAAGATTTCAAAAAGTATTTCAATTTTTTTTTTTGTTGACAATTTAAGAATTGAAATATATGATTAAAAATGAAAAAAGTCGTCGGAATGTGGCCGGAAAATTTGCCGGAGAGTGGCCGGCAAAGTCGTCTGAGGGTGGCCGGAAAAATCGCCGAAAAGTCGTCGAAGGGTGGTGGGCGGTGGTCGCCGGCAATTGTGGCCAGAGGTGAGGGAAAAAGAGAGAGAGTAGGATGGTGAGATTTCAAATACCTAGTTGGAGAAGGTATTTGAAATTCATGGATTTNCCTCTCAAATCCATCTTGGATTTGGGTCAAATCCAAATACACTCCTTTAAATTATTCTAAATAGGTGGATTTGAATTTGGAGAGCTCAAATCCAAATTCAAATCCAAATCCAAATCACCTCTTATCCAAATGGGGTTTAAGAGTATTTGGTCTACTTTGATGGCTGCAGTTATGTTGCCTATCACCATCCCTACAAACTCGTCTTGGGCATAGGATCGGAGCACGCTGGAGTTGGTCTCTAAACGGAAGAGATAGTCATTGTTTCCAACGCTAAACAAGTAAACAGCTCTTGATAGCAGAGTCTTGGCTTCTTCATCCCCTAATTTCTGCCTCAGTGAGTTCCTAACGCTCTCAAAATATGACAGTTGAGTATGAAGGTCTATCACCTGAAACAAGTTGAAGATCGTAGAGCAACTAATTCATTCATAAACGTACTATAGAGACATAATTGATGTATACATATATGGTATATATATAAAAACAATAATATTAGCGAGGATCAATATCAAGTTTGTGTACTAAATCTACTCATCAGTTGAAATGGTCTATCGGTCTTAATGTCATGCAGTATCTTATCTGTTAGAGAAACTAATAAGCGAAGATAGGCCTTCATCATCAAGTCCACAAAAATACAACTTTAAATTTTAGAGAAGAAAATTAATTTGTGCAAATTAAATCATATATATATATGACCACTGGCACTAGCTCTTAAAAAATCAAACCACCATTATCTATAAAATATCCAAATCAATTTTTTATTGGTCGGAAAACACAAAAAAATACAAAACAAGAACACGTGTTGCAAAAATGGTACTGCTATGATGTTTCAGACATACCATGGGCCAGCCCACATGCCACAAAAGATTGGTGATTATTAGACTGGACCACTTAATTACTACAAACAAACACAGGATTAAGTTTCAGAGCTGGAGCCCATATGTTAACCCCATCAGAATTGACAGTTCAGTTCTTGATTATTCTGATGCCTGGAAGACAACCCGAGGTCGGCAAGTTGATGAATCCAAATTTCCTGCCAATTTTTTGGTCAGTTAAAGTGTAAGGGAAAATGTTCGATCTATTACCAAACGAGAACGTCGTGGAGCAGCCTTTTGTCATCACGTATCTCAACTTTTTCTTATGCAAGCCATTATTTATCTATGCAAAATACACGTTTTATTAATTTTATAAAGGTTAGAATACACGATGACAAATTTTTTTGACTTGTGGCATCATTTGAGTAGGGGTCACACGAGAGCAGATTGCATACTCATTTTGGTACTAGCTTTACATCTTAACCGTCCCTCCCATCTCTTTTTTGGTTAAGATATAAAGTTAGATATCAAAACGAGTAATAAAATGAATATGCAATCTTTCTCTCTCATCCCATCTCTTCAATGGCCTGTGTGCAATACTTAAGATTTTTTCTTTTCAAACAGTCTTAGCAAAATATGTTCAAAAAATGCGATTTTGACTGACAGTATCTTACAACATAACATATCATATTTTATGATAAAAATTATAAAAAAATATTTTATTACAAGCATGGTATGAAATTTACAGCCTGAGAGGGCATGCACAAAAGTTACGAACTTAACATTTCTTATTATATCTCCCAAATTGCAAAATCTAAAAGAATAAAATCATGATTTAGACTAGAATAATTTGCTTATTGATCTTGTATATATATCATGCACAGTAACACCAAATTAAAGGTTTATTTGGATCTATATTGCTTATTAAATAATCTATGCATTTTTTACTTAATTATTTGGAAACAATGCTTTCAGATTATAAGGCGCAGTGGAATTGGGAGCTCCGCTCCAAAATTGCTTGGCAAATTGCTTGTAGACTCGTTCGGTTAGATGAGCAGAGTCAAAGAAGACATGTTCACTAACATTGTCACATAATTCAAACTCTGTCACACCTCTCTGCCCTCCACAGCTTAAAATTCCTCTATATGGACCACTCCCACAACATGCCGCCTTCCCTTCCTTGAAACCTTTGACAATATTAACAATATCACAAAATGAAAACATAAGTAAAAGGATGAAACAAATAAACCATATATAAAAATAATTGAGAAGTATATGTTTATACCAAATTTTGAAGGGTGATTTATTCTTTACTTAAGAAACTCATAAGACTCGGAGAGTGAGTATCTGAATCCCTTGAGTTCATTCTCTAGCTTTTGCAGGAGTTTGGGAAGTGCTTTATTGTGTATTTTCACATATGAGTTAATACGTTGGCCGAAATCATCTTGTGCCTCTTCATATGCTCTTCCGTATGGCGTACTAGCAATAGGCCAAAGGCTAATGAACCCAAACTTTCTTCCTCCTTTCTTATATATTGCCTAATTAACAAGTGCATCAAAATTAAAATTTGATTAGTACGTACTATACATCTTGATCAATTATATAAAAATAAAATGGGAAATTATTGTTTTTCAAGTAGTAAGAATATATATTTGATTTACTTTGATGACTGAAGTTATGTTGCCTATCACCAGCCCTACAAACTCATCATCGGAGTAGGATCGGAGAACGCTGGAGTTTGTCTCGAGAGGGAAGCTGTAATCGTTGCTTCCGACGCTAAACAAGTAAACAGCTCTTGATAGAAGAGTCTTGGCTTCTTCATCCCCTAGTTTCTGCCTCAATGAATGTCTAACGCTCTCAAAATATGACAGTTGATTATGAAGGTCTATCACCTGAAACAAGGTGAAGATCGTAAACCAACTAATTCCTTCATAAACTATATAGACATAATTGATGAATACATGGTAGGAGAATATATCAAAACAATAATATTCGTCAGCATTATCAAGTTTGTGTACTAAATCTAATCATCAAATTAATGAAACGATCTATCAATATACATGTCAATATCGTAGCTGTTAGACAAAACTATAAGTGAAGATATATATATATAGGTCAAGTCTACAAAAATACGACTTTAAATCTTAGAGAAGAAAATTAATTTGTTCAAATTAAATCATTTATATAGAAGCTAGCTAGTGTGTGACATACCAAGCCTTGGCGAGTTTCAACCAAAGCACCAGACCCAGCAGATGCAAAGTTGACACCATACGTGAAATCATGATTACCAGGCTGGAGATAGGGTGGAAGAAATGGCAACTTTGCATACTCAGCTGCAACAGTAACAGTTAACTGTCAATTATATATGTCCTAATAATAACAATAGTACGTTTCACATTTTTATAGGAAAACATACATATAATTTTACCATATATCTTAATCTTACCAATAAAATCTGGAATAATTCGACCATCTGAAAATCTGCCCGTTGGATACTTAAAGAAAGTTTCACCATATGGCCAATAATTTGCACTGGCAGTAGTGTTGATGTAGTTGTTATTTCCAGCATCAAATATTGAATCCCCAAAGATGAAGAGTGGTACTACATGATGTTTGTGTTTGTTCCCCAACCCAAGGCTCAGGCTTGTACACAAGGCAAACATAAAGATTTGAAGAAAGCTTGAGCTTATATTCGCCATATCTGATATCTGTTATCTATATTAAATCTTAATCGACTTGTTGGTCAGTTCATTAATGGCTACTTATAGGGCATTTGGGTTTTAAAACAATTCAAGAATATAAACATATATATGACCTCTAGCACTTCAAAAATCAAACCACCATTATCTGTAAAATATCGAAATAAATTTTTGTATTGGTTGGATTAATTTGAAATACGTATTTGGAGTAAACACTATATAGCTGCTGCAAACACGTGCCCCTTGTATGTTAATATCTTGGTTATCATTGTATAAAGGTTTAAGCTACTCTTTTCATTACTAATTAATTTTAAAATAAATACTTAAATTTTTTCATAGTATCAAAACAGGCTTATACAGTTTGAACTACTTCTCTCATTGTCAATTAATTTTAAGATAATTGCCTATATTTCTTAACTCATCTTTCATTTAAAAACAATCAAATATTACTAATGCTCGACAACTTGGAGAGTTATTCTAATTTTTTTTTTTTTAATAAAAAGTGTTGTATGTACATAGATTGTTGAACAGTCAATTATTGATCTTTTTGACTAATCTAAATTTTCATTTTTCTCAAGTTTTTTTTTTCTTGACCAAAGCATTTTTCTCAAGTTTAATAAGATGAGTATGAGTAGAATTGATTGCTACGCATTCGGAACAAGATGTTCACCCAAGAAAACAAAAACAAAACTATTCAAATATGCATTAAATATGGCGTATTTTTCAATTCCTTGGCATTAAATATATATTTTTCAAGTGTGGGATCCCACTTTTAAGCCTAAATGTGGGAAGGGGCGGATTCCCGTTGGATCTCTTTTAATGAGATCTGAGGGCTGATGTTTTAACCCGTTTATACACACCAAATACCCGTTTATACCAGTAAGGCCCACAATAGACACCATCCACGTATGACGCCTACCGATCTGGAGAAACCCAGCATGCGAAGAACGATGACGCTTGCGAAAAGTCCATCACAGCGAAGAGAGAACAAAATCTAATAAAGAGAGAAGGGGATGTCGCGAATATTTCTTGCAAGATCTCGCGATTCAAGTAAGAGGTTTATTTTTTATTTTTTATTTTTTATTTTTTCAGAAATTTCAGATCTGAGATTTAGGCTTCTTCAATTTGGGGGTTATCATTTTTATTAAAATTAATTAGAGGTTTTCTTCTGGAAATTGAGGTTTCTTTGAAACTGGAACTTCATATCTATGGGGAGTCCTTGTTGGATTTAGAGTTCACTGATTTTGGGGTTTTCTTCTTTTTGTTCTGGTTCTATAATATTCGCCTTAAGTTAAACTCCTATCATCTCCTCTCCCTTGTATATTAACTTATATTAACTTAGGGCTCGAAATACTGAAATTGTTTGACATATACTTTTTTTTATATCTGGAAGCTTGAACCATCGGCTTTTATGCACATATGCATGCTCTTGTTTGAGATATTCTTCTGAGCTTTTGGAAAAACTTATTACATATATAAGCATGGTAGATGTTTAAGGCTAATATAATTGGAGTTTGAGAATGAAACACTTGGTCTGGTAGTGTAAGAATACAATGATAAGCAGAGGCTACCATGTATTGTCTCAGCATAGTCTTCATCTAATGATAAGCATGGATAGAAGTGTGTGGCCATGTTATTATATAACTAAATTTCATTTTATCACATGTGTATGTGACATATATAGAAGATAATGACTTGGCTTTTCCCTTGAAATTTTCTCCATTGTAGGACCTTCACGCTCAAAGGCCATAGTGGCTCAAATGTTGATAATGAGTCAAGTGGTTTCGACGATGATAATGAGGTGATTATTTTCATAATCATATCAATTGAATTAATTGGTTTGGTTTCATAATCTGAATTTTGTTTATTATTATTATTATATGCAGTATGTGTTTTTAGGATGGTGGAGCAATGGAGAATGATGTGTAATTTGCTGAAGTGAAATGACAATCTGGTTGATGAACTCTGGCTTGGAGGAAGAAGTTTGATCAAACAAATGGAACGACATTCGGTTGTGAAATTGTGAAATTTTGAGCATTGTTCAGTTTGAGCACTTGAAATCATATGTATTTTTGATGAAACACTTTGTCTTAGTTTTTTTTGAGTTGAAAGAAACAGATGTATTATTTACAGGAGTCAGTGTGATGTTGGGTGGGAGTTTTGAAAGTCTAGAGTGATAGGCTAGATTTCTGAATGGGGAGTATGTTTTAGGAACAAAGGAACAAAGGAACAAAGGAGTTCTTAATGCAGTTATAAACAGATTTCTGATTTTGCATGTCCATCTCTACCCAATTTCTCGAAGCGCTATATTATTATTGGAGATGAAGAATTTTGAGTGTACTTTTTTTTCTTTCTTTTTCGTTTTTTTGACACTAGCATTTGAGTCCTAAAGCTTGGATGTTTGAGTTAATTCATTCCACATTTCGTTTGGATATTAGAAAATACAATAGCACAATGTCAACACAAATATCACTTGCGTAATTGGAAGTATAAGACAAAGCCCGATAGCTGACACCATCGGATTAAGGAACTGGCTTATGGAATCATTATATTACAAGTAATAACATTTTTTATTAGAGACTACCAAATCATCCTCTTTCATACATTTTCTTTAGAGTCTGACACTCAAAAAATAATTGCAGAAGACAAAAGCGAACTTTTGCCTTAATATTTTGAAAATTTGAATAGAATTAAAATACACTATAAATAATGCTATCAACTGCACAAGTCTAAATTATGTGTTTCTATATACATGTCGGAATGCTGCTTATTCAATATCTATATCAAGGGTTTTATGAGTTTGGAAACTCGGACTTGGGGTTGGTACCACATCTTGTGTACAAAGAGCCTTACCCTGCAACTTCAGCATGTGAAGACACTACTGCAGAAAGAGGCTGGAAGTTTGTATTCGCAACAAACAAATAGAGAGCCCATTTCAAATTGCAGAGGGCGTACTTGAGAGCTTTAGTCCAATTCTCCTGCTTATTGAAGCTTTGAGTGATAGAATAGTTTTCCACTTGTCATTCTCAATGCTGCAAAAATAAAACTAGAGAGAGAGAGAGTATAATAACAACAAGTGTCTTCTCCAATAGAAATGAAATTAAAATTATAGATGACATTAAGTATGTAGATAAACATACAGTAGAAGCCTCGTTAAACCATTTAATATTGGAGAAGATCAGAAGAAAGTCAGGCAAACCATGTTCTAAGGTGCATGGAACAGAAGGACCTAACATGTGAAAATAGACACATCAGGAAATGCAACTTCCAAATCAGTCTGCAATAAAACCCAGCATAAGTTAGTTTATTGTGTTCCACCCCAATCCAACCTATTATTCTTCAAGAATACAAGAAAACTACAAAAGAGGCCACTTTATCCATCTTCCCTGAGATGAGAGAAACCTAATGAAATATGTACTTAGACACTCAAAACATGTAGATAGGTCTGTAAAACATATTCATTTAGGATTGACTAGACAAGAGAACAAGAATGGGTGAATTTGAAGTCATTGACTAAAGAGAAAAAAAAACTTACTGCTTTTGTAAACAATTTGGTCTGATCACAGTCTTAACCATTTATGTTTTAGATGAGCTAGCAAAATAGACACAAACAAAGTGGAAAAATTGGCAAGAATTATGTAAAGAGTACAACTGATTCAGATGAAAACAGTACTGTTAGAAGATAAACAAGAAATAATATCGATTATGCTAACAAAACAAACATGCTCTGCAAGACACAATGTCTTGTCATACATAAATTGAAGCCAACGTCACTTTCTTTCTACTTGTGTGAGTTACCAAAGAATTAAATACGACACTAAATACGGACAAGACAAATTTGATATTCAAACTATCAACATTTGCAAAGTTCATTCAAAATGATTAGCCCCCCAATTTTTTTTTTTAAAAAAAACCCCATATATAAATTTATAGAATCAGAATGAACCCAAACTTGGAAAACCCCAAATCCTAGATGAAATCCTCCAATACAAAAACGCGAAATCTGAAGTTTTTAGGAGAAAAAAAAAAACCAAATCCTGAAAGTAAAATCCTAAATGAAGTGTTTGAAATAGAAGTAAAAACAAAAAACTCATAAAAGAAGAGAGAAACCATACCTGATTCGATCTCTTCTCCAACTCTCTCTCTCTCAAGCAGATCGCCAGGCGTCGTTCTTCCACCGTTCTTCGCGTGCTGGGTTTCACCAGATGGGTAGGCGTCGTATGTGGATGGTGTCTGTTGCGGGCCTTACTGGTATAAACGGGTTACTTGGTGTGTATAAACGGGTTAAAACATCAGCCCTTAGATCTCATTAAAAGAGATCCAACGGCAATCCGCCCCTTCTCACATTTAGGCTTAAAAGTGGGATCCCACACCTGAAGGGGTCTGTATATATATATATATATATATATATATTCAAATTTGGCCGCAAGGAATATTTAATTCTCCGATCGAGAAGCAAAGACTTTTTCTGGATATAGCCCAGCACAAGTTGCAAAAGATAACTCATGCATGCATGATATGATAAGCATGAAAAGTTACATCACTTGTATCAATCATGTTCTTCAACTTCAAAATATGAGATTTACCTGGACTAATATATATCATTAATTAATTACTAACATAAAATACACATCTTTAATTTTAATTTTTTTAAAAAAATTAAGACAATCAAAAATGAGTGTCACAATTCGCAATATGCACGAATTACACTAATGCATAATTTTCTGGTATAAAATGAATGCAATTAATGGTACTTATACATAACGTAACTCAAGTATTGAGTCAATGAAGCTCTTCCTATTTCTTATAAATTGTACCTATCAACTTGGTACACATTAAATAATCAAATAATTCACACAAATTACATCAACTAGCTTGACACTAGAGCATCAATGATGAGGCTGCTGTAATCATTTATATATTGAGCCTATCAACTTAGTGCACATCATAGTTCACAAAGACTACTTATTATAAGGCTCGGAAGAGATCCTTGAGATTGTACAGACCCATGGGGTTGGAGTCTCCTGCCCCATTCCACATTTGCTGAGCCAATTGTTTGTAAAGCCTTTCAGTGAGATGGAAAGAGTCCCAAAACACATATTCATTTGGATTCTCACACAATTTAAACTCCTTCACTATTCTTTTACCTCCACAGCTGAACACTCCTCTAAACTGCCCAGTCCCACAGCATGCTGCTTTTCCTTCTTTAAAACCTTTCATAATATCCCCCACACACACAGTTAGTCACACAATTATTATTTTTTTAGAACCAAAAAAAGAAAAAAAACATGTCACTTGTATATGTATAAGTACTATAAACCATCTATTAGCATAACAAAATTTCAATACTTGGTGTATTCTGTATTCATCACATTGTTGGGTGCATATATTCAGAAGCCCTATTGAAAAAATTTGGACAGTTGTGGCTGATATTGCCTCATGGTTGTAGATGTTTCCGACATTCCATGGGCCAGCCCGCATACTTAAAAAGATTGGTGATGATTAGACTGGCCCACTTACTACGAACACAGGCTTAAGTTTCAGAGCTGAAGCCCATATGTTAACCCCATCACAGAATTGAAAATTCATATGTTGATGATTTATTGATGTGCACTGATCAGTACATGTATAGTACGTACCATATTTAGAGGGATGTTTGGTTCTCTGTCTAAGATTGCTGTTCAAGTCGTACAGTGAATATTTGAAACCCTCCAACTGGTTTCCTAGCTTTATAAGAAGTTTGGAGAGAGCTCTGTTATGTAACTTTGCTAGTGATGAAACTTCTTCTAAGCAGCTACCATTGTTTTCAGGTTTGATTATTCTGATGCCTGGAAGACAGCCCAAGGTCGATAAGTTGATGAACCCAAATTTCCTACCTCCTCCTGCATAAATTTCCTGCCAATTTTCAGTCAGTCGAAGTATAGTGAAAAGTGTTCGATTAAAATGCAACTATGCGAATCACAGACGATTTTAAATTCATGGAAAACATTCTATTATCAAACAGTCTAAACAGATAACATGTGAGTTAAGTACTCTAATAATATAACATGCATGTTAGACTATTTGATAAGATAACATTACTTCATAATCATCGTCCTGAACCAAATTTTCATCAAAGAGAAATAGATTTTTGGTTATAGAAAAAGTGAAGTGATTGATGCATACTTGGATGACGCTTGTCAAGTTGGCAATGACCATTCCAACGTACTGAGATGCAGAGTACGAGTTTAATATGTTGGAATTGGTTAAGAAAGGGCTCATGTAATCGTTGGTTCCGATGCTAAACAAGTAGACAGCTCTTGACAGTGTCGTTTTGGCTTCAACATCGCCCAACTTGTGTCTGAACCACAGCTCTACCTTCTTATAATACCTCAGTTGTGTTTTAAGATCAATGACCTGCAAAGGGAACACCATGAAACTTCCATAACTACGTACATTGCTGCACCTTCTGAGTAATTAATATATAGTAGTAGATATAAGCATTCAAAATTATAAAATTAAATACACAAAACATTAAACATAGGAGTCGACCCAATTAATTATATGAATTCAACAACCCGTCATTATAATAGTGATACAACCGTTGCAATCAAGATTTTTTTTATCTCTTGCTTCAACTAATCGATACAAGAACGATACTAGAAAGACCACATTATATATATGCACTAGGCGGCAACCGGTGATGTGTCTATTAATAAGTTAACTAATGTAATTATATGATCAGGAAATGTAGCCTCTAGCATTTGCTGCATTCAACTTACAAAGGCAGATATCATATGAAATGTCACGTTGCCATATGTGTCATTTCCTCACCTCAATATATAGTCTAGCTCTTTGTAATTTTATTCTTTCAAATGTAAAAACATACATACATATATATGGGGATATATGCATACCTCCCCTTGAAAGGTCTCAACCAGAGCACCAGCTCCGGCAGAAGCAAAATTCACCCCACCATAATATTGGTGAAACCCCGGTTGCAGAAAAGGTGGAACCAATCGAAGATGAGCATATTCAGCTGTGGAGTACATGAGATAATATACAAAATTAATTAGATATATAACATGAATAATGATTTAATTAGAAGCAGACAAAATTAAGATCGATGAAAGATTAATACAACCAAGGAACACATTATAAAAGATTTGCAAATCTCACCAATAAAATCTGACATCAAACGTCCATCGGAGAATCTTCCAGTTGGGAAATTGAAGTAGGTCTCTCCATAAGGCCAGAAATTGGCTTGGTCAAGAGTTGTGGTGTTGATGTAATTGTTGTTGCCTGCATCAAAGTAAGAGTCTCCAAAGATGAGCAGGGCCACACCATGTTTCTTTGAATGCCTACTGGATTTGCTTCCACGACAGGTACTTGAGAATGAGATTAGTAGTACTATTACATGAAGAAAGAATGAAAGGGAGAGCTGAGAACTTAGCCTTGCCATGGCTGACTTGACTTGATCACCAAATATACTACTTACATTAATGTCAAAAGATATTGAAACTTTGTTTCTATTTACTTTGAATGAAAAAAACTAGCTAGCTATACATTCTTAACTTAATTATATATGAATGATCTTTGATTTCTATATGAAATGAAAACTTCTGGTCAGCTCTGAGTTTTAAAGGGGTGAATATACCTGGCAGATGAATAAGAAAAGAATTTGATTCCAACCATACGTTACAAAAAGTCAAAATAATTTGAGGTTTTGAAAAATGCCCATTTGTCAAAAAACTAGGCTCAAATGATTTGAACCAGATATAATACTGTGTTTTTTCAATATTTATATGTTGGTTTTAGGACAGGCACTGCAAACTTTTCAGCTAGCAATGCGCTATAAAAAAAAGAAAATACATGCAAAGGTCTGTACTGTTGTCCCCTAGAGATTATATGTTGGTTTTAGGACAGGCACTGCAAACTTTACATGCAAAGGTCTGTACTGTTGTCCCCTAGAGATTCAAGAAGTCAATTGCTCCTTATTGAAATTTTAGAAACAATCAAACACTTTGATTCCAAGCAAACAGGGTCAGTCTTATAAACTCATATATGTGGTTTCCATGGTGCCAGAGAAGCTGGAAAATAGGTGACCACTGTAACTATTATCCATGGCCAAATTGACCATAAAGATAATATATAATCTCAGCAATAATTTTTAGCTAATGGGAAGTGTTAAACGTGAACCTATTACTTTTTTGAGATGTGTATATGAGATTCATATGCATGTCATCATCAGTGTTTGAACTTTGAATATGTAAAAGTACTTTGGCAACCTAAGTTCTGTTTTACACATTATGTGAATTAAGGAAAGAAATCAATTAAAGTGCGCAGTACACATATCATTTGACTAATTTAATTATGCTTCTAAATTTCCCCATTTGTAATAAACAACTGTGTGATTGATAACAAAGTGGATCAGATCAGTTGTTTTAAGACCAGATCTTTGATTTCTTTATTTTACTGATCATATATGCCAAAGAGGGTGTTTAATTTAAAAACCCGGCTGACACATGGACATTTGACTAGGGGTTAAAATAATCAAGAAAAAATTAAAGAATATTTATATATATTACATAGAATTCCCATGACCCAAATCCCAAAACAGTTGCTTAAAAGTCAGTTTAATTTTAAAATTTTGGCTTCTAAACAGTAAGCTAGTTAGGTATCAACTATCATTTTGTTGTTTATATAAAGATGTGCCATGTGCCCTACAATTAATGTCTATATCATAGCATACAATCCCTGACGTGTTGGCAAAGGCAAATTGGTAGAGGAGTGAAACTTTAATCCAAATTCAATTTGGATATTACCAACTGATGTGAAGGATGCATGATTAATTAGTTGAACATGTTTATGGCCCAAACACAAAGATGAATATCTTGATGGTTGTGCATAGGAAGCATTCAATTAATTCACAGAAAGCAGGATTATTGTTCCCAAAGAGACAAGCAACAAAGGTCAATTTGTGTACTCATTTGGTTTGTTGTTTGAGTTTAATTTGCTCAGTCAGTAAAAAGGCAAGCACAATCGTACGAGTCTTACCTAATTGGTAAACAAACCCATCAAAACAACATTAATCTCGGGTTTGATTGGTCTCAATAATAGTTAATTAGGTGTTGCTCTAATAGTCTAATTTGAGAAGAACCAAATGAAAATATATAGAATTGGGTCAGAGGTTTTTTCATATATGCTTACCAAACCCACATAAGCAAAGATCTAATAACCTGCAGTAAACCCAAGATCCTATCTCTGTAGCTTATTACTTGCTTCTTAATTTCTTGTTCATTGAACTCCCAATAAGTTTATTCAACTACACTATTAAGTTTTGGGTTTAACTTAAGAACTATAATTATAAGCTACAACTAAACTTCATGTCCATGTTTGCTGTCCATTCATTTATTTGCCACCTCTTATATGTATAAAGCCAATGAGCAATTCATGAAGATGGTCTCGGGGTCGGTAGGAAAAGAAGCCCGAAAAGCCTGTGATGTTAGCGATTTATCATGATATAGTACACATAAAAAATCATGCAATTGTCAATTAGTAAGGGAAAGAAACTATACAATGTGATTTTTAACTCCTCCAATGGTGTAAATATCATTTTTGAATCTGATTGCAAGCTCTTTATAATCAATATTCATGTCACACTCCAAGGCAACCTACAAAGTACAAACATATGAACTTCAATGGTAACGTCAAAAGAAAAAAATTTGGAAAATTTATATTGAAAATTATTGTGTTTGTGCACACTGCTCCGGACTCTCACAAAGTTAGATACTTCTGTTTCTTTCCTTGATGGGTCTCCAATTCTAGTTAATGGTATTTACCTCACAACATTATATGGTCCCTTGAGTTTGACAACTTGAAAGGCTTATAATAGAGGAATCCTAAAGAGTAACACTTCATTGTGGCCAAATGATGAGATACTACTACAAACCTTAATCTTCAACAGAATTATATGAAATACCAACAAGTGAGCTCCAACATCGCCTGCTATTTTCATCTGAAACATGTTTCTCCTTGAACTGTCTTGCAATGAAGCCTCTGCAGAAATCTGGGTAACATTCACACATGGAAACAGAAACCTTATTTGCACTCACATTGCTGCTGTGAGCAGGCTGAAGGAACCCGGGAATCCGAATGGTTCCAATAGGCAGTCCATCATACAAAGCTTCAAGATGCGCAGGACTATACCAGATGCCAACCTTGTTAGGATTTCGAGCACTCAGGGTCAATGTGATAACTGAGGAAACAAACAGGGTTGAACTAGAATAGGCATCGAGCTTATATGAATCCAAGTTTACAGTTTCGAAGGTAAAAACTGGTTTATGGGGCTTCATGATGAAGATTACCATCAATGCAGCCACACCCAGAACAACAACTGCTAAGAGAAAAAAGAGTAGAAAGAAACAGGACCTTTTGAAAGAATATGCATGGCAGAGTTTTTGGCAACATAAGTAACCTGAATTTTGTGATGAAACATCCATGGCAGATCATCTTGCAAGTTTTTAGGCTAATTAAGCAAGCTATTATGTGATTTTGCGATTATTAAATGGTACTACTTGTACAAGAAGGAGGAATTTGATGTCTTTCTTTTGACTGTAGCATTGTGTTATTCCCTTCTAGAGTGATACCAGGACCTGAACAAGAGCAACTTGCAAAGAAAGGAAGCGTTTCCCTTTCTCCTCAGCAAGCAACAAACCTCCCTATGTCCTTCCCCTCTTTCCATCCCTACACCTTTTTCCTCTCTACCAAACATAGTGTAAGAGTGAGAAATGCTCAACCAATCAATCGTTGTGAGAAGATGGTTGTACACCATGATATATTTATGCAAGTATGCAACATTCTTTTATTTTTTGCAGAGCAGTCTGAACACATCTTATCACTGACCTATTATGTGACTAGACATGTTTATTTGACCTGAAATTGTGGTTGTGCTACAACACTCATTTGGGTAGGTGTAACCGTGTAAGTGCACTCGTTTACAATCAAAGCTTGAGAAGGCAAACGAGGTTGGTGTGTTAGGTACAAATCCCCTTGTATTCTAACCATTAGTTAATAGCGAAAAACTAAACCTGCCCTTATTGGAGACACAATAATTCAAAGCAACATATTTAATTAGTGAAGCACTGAATGAAAACGCACGTTGGTCCCCTCACCTAATTGGTCCTGGTCCTACTGTCCTAGATTGTAAGTTTTCTGCTCGGAAACATGTGACTAAAGGAAGGGTCACTCAGGCCACCCTGTGGTGCTACAATGATTCATCTCTTCTGCTAAGCTTTTGCAGTTTGCTGCCACCGTTTAGCAAATGAGAAAACAATCACACGGGCCCATGTTAAGAACCTCCCTACCATATTGATTTGTCTATTCTAAGCTGCTGATGAATATGAGGTCAGAAGGTCCAACTTCCAAGGCATTGTGATCCCAAAAGGCCCCATGATCCCACCTCAATTTTGGAGCTAGGAGGGAGTAACACCAACCTACACCTGCAAAATTGCTCATCAGCATCCGTGGCGGTCATACACTCCACACTAACCATCCATCACTAAAGAAGACGTGGCAGACATGCACAAGCTCCTTCACATGGCTGAGGTATTAAGTGAACCAACATCAGAAAGCAGGCTAGAAGCCAAAACTAAGGAGAGAATAGAAAATGAATGAAGCAAAGAAAAAAAAAACCCATGAAGGCCAATAATTTCTTATTAAAAACTAAACTAGGAGGGTATTTTCTCCAAATGTTAGCACATGAAAAATTTGATGGCCTCTTGTAAAAAGAAAGACCTCAATAAATTAAACAGCAAGTTCACAATAATTAGGTTTCAGTATTCCATCACAGCTCACACATTGCCATCAATACAAACATTAAGTTCAGAAACCCAAATTCCAAGTCTTTGGAGGTAAAAGTAAACCTAATACCTATATACTCCCCATACCCAATAGCTACGGCTTAAAATACTCCCCATACAGGCCTTATGAATGTTCAACTGCTAGCACTCGATCTCCAGATAAACGCTTCCTGCAAGCACCAAGCATAAGAAGCCGGATCTTTTTCTGAATAAAATGAGAGTTAACATGAGACAAAAGAACCAAACAATGGAGAAACTGACAGAGAATGTAACTCACTAACATGTAGCTTTATTTACATAAAACTATAAAAGCTGGGGCCGAGTTCGCTCAGAAAACTCCCTCATCCATTGAGGGAAGATCATCAAAGCTCCAAAGGTTCACTGGGTTACAAGCATCCTGAGTAGCATCTCCACTGAGGAAGGCATCGATTGAAGAATCCCAGCTGCCCTCAAGATACGGCGTCTGATAAAACTTCATCTCAAAAGCTGACAGATCCTCCGACGTTGTCTTTGCAGCATTATCCTCAACAGGCACCAGATCCTCTGAGTTAGACTTTAGCTTCTTCTTTGGGTTAGCATCCTCCAGAAATAGGGAGTCATCGCTTTCTAAAACAGCTGAAAGTACAGATGAGATTTCTGGAGTCTTTGAGCCTTGTTCTCCCCAGCCAAAGTCAGAACAATCAAAGGAATTGCTTCCCTGATCCGAAGAATGGAAATACATTGGGACAGCATCAGATGGAGTGGAGGATCTCAGCCCAAGACCTCCATTGACAGGGAAGGTGTCCATAAACCCAAATTTATTAGTTGGTGGTTTTTCTTCCACAAAACCCATAGCATTGTAGTAGTCCTGATTTGGGTCATTCACAAAATTGAAATTCTGGTTCAGATTAGACTGCACAGCGTCCAAATTTGTATTGGGTAGCTGTTTATGAGGGCTCCCCTTGACAGAACGCTTTGCAGAAGCACATGGAGCTTCATCAGGGAAATTCACCTTAGCTTTCTTGCCACGAATTCTACGTGCCTCCGCATCATAAGCCCTTGCAGCTTCTTCCGCAGTGTTGAAAGTTCCAAGCCAAACCCGGACCCCTTTCCTTGGGTCTCTGATCTCTGCAGCCCACTTACCCCATGGGCGCTGACGAATTCCCCTGTACTGATTCTTCCTCTTTCTCTTAGCAGATTTCTCAGCTTGCCCATTGCACTCCACAGATTTCACAGTTGTAGAGGCTTCAACAATAGGAAAGGAAAATGGTATCAGGCACAAGCATAAAGAACATTAAGAAATCTTCATGCATCTTTTTAGATGCAATTGACACTTAAAAAAGAAAACTCCTTTATCAATCAAAAGGATTCAAATTATCTTTAGTCACACAGCCTAGGAATCTCTAAACAATCTTTTAAAATATATACACAAACAACAAATGAAGAGGAGAAAACTAATATAACATAAATGTTAAAATTCAATATCAGAAAATAGATGCAAGTAGATCTATATTGCCAAATGTTATTGCAGAATAAATTCCCAAAATGGAGTGATTGTTTAAAAGTAAATTTAAAACCTTACACGGGTTATGTCATAATACTAGAGACCACAAGGAAAACTACCTTCAATTCATTGCGTATGATAAAAACATTGAAACATATTGCTACATCATACTAGATCTAATAAAATATCAAAAACAAATCTTCATTCCATGGCATCTGTAAAGATATTGAGAACAAGAACTTTGATCTCTTCAGATTGTTACAAGCATGATCATCACATGATATAAAAAGAAAAATAAATTGGCATAATATATTAGCAAATGAGCATAATTAAGTAAATAAATATACAAAATTATATTACAGAATGAAAGAAGTTATCATCTCTTATTGATCAATATAATCAGCCTTGACTTGACTGGAAATTTCAGTTTTCCATGGATCCCAGCATGATGTTTGATTATTTGTACAATTGACCAGCACTAGCATAGGGATAAATTAAAGATTGTTTTAAAAAACAATAAAGAAGCTATAGTGATGATTCCTTGCATAAAAATTCCATTATGAACCCCCCTGCCCCCCAAATAAATAAAAATTTATGATAAAAAATTTTCAAGATCACCAAGAAGATCTTTCGGTGAACAAATTCCTCATAAAGATTACAAAAATAAAACAAGTAATCTCCAAAGTGATCCGCTCAACTATTTACTCAATATCACATAGACCCAATTAAAACTATTATTAAAAAAATTGCCATGGAATGATCAGCGAAATTAAATACATTAAAATTTGTTGAAACCAAATTTACCCAGAAATCTATTCATTATAAAGCCACAAATTTAAAAAGTAAAAATAAACAAAAAAATAAAATTTATCAGATTAAAAATATATATATCTCTACCACATGCTAAGAGAAATCATTAACTCAAATATCATATCAACTATAACAAATCCACAGATTCAACAAGCAAATAAATAAATAAATCTTCAAAAATAACATTTCTAACATAAATCCACTCCTTAAACCAAAAACTCAATACATACATACATATAACGTAAAAGCTCAAGTAGCAAGGACAGAAGGCTTACCACGTTGAGCAGATGGCTTTCCAGCAGAGAAAGGTACGGGCTTGGTCTCGACCATATCTTCATCCTCATCTACATCTGACTCGTCCTTGAATTCCTGGAAATCAGCCTCAAAGTCATCATCCAAATTAAGGATTTCGGACCTCAGAGGCTTAGAGAACCGCTTTCCCGAACTGGGTTTTCTGAGATCAGGCCAGAGGTAGTCGGCGGTGAGACGCCGGGACCGAGTCGGCGGGATGAAGTCGGAGATTATAGCACCTCCACACATTTTGTTTCACAAAAAGGACTTGTCGGTGAAAAGGTTTCGGACAAAGAAAAAAAGCTGGGATTTTTGCAGAGAAAATATACGACTGGTTTTGTGTTTTGGAAGTGAAAGAAGGAAAGAGAAGAGCTTTTGTTTTGTATTTTGTGTTGAATAAAATGAGGGGTTTAAGGTCTTATATATATATTTTCTTGCGGGAAAAAGAAGGGAGGAGTTGTCGAGGTGGGTGCTTGTTACTTTTTTGCCCTTGGTTAAGGTGGGGATTTGTAGATACTCTGGCTGTTATTCTCCTAAATGCCCTTCTAAAGTGCTTGAATTTACATGCTTTCTTTTGCTGTCCCAAAATAGAAAGGGAAAAGAGGCAACAGTGCAAAACACTATGTCAAGGTGAATTTTTTTTACCTTAAGGAACTATTGAATGATCTTGAGTCTTGACAAATTTAGAACTTCTAATGTGTTTTATTAATAAGTAAGATGTCTATAAAATAGAATTCACTTATTAAACATGATCAATTTCTATGTACGCTCATATTTATAAAAGAGAACTTATTTATTAAGCATGATAAATTCTGTGTGCGCGCGCCTAATGTATTCTATTGAATATTTAGAGAGAAAAGAAATTGTGTATATGTCACGTGTATTGTGTCAAATATGTGTCAGAGATAAACACATCAAGCATGCGTAGTTTTATATACTTCAGTTTCACGTGTTTGTATCAATGCTCTACGCATATCTTTAATCACACACATAAGTGACTTTCAATTAACAATATATTAGCTTTAATAGCTAATTAATAAGAACATAACTACTAATTAATCAGTTCATGTTTGTGAAATCATAAGTAGTAGTCAATTCATTTATACTGATGTAAAGTATAATTTCTTAATTTAGTGTTTTCTTTTCTTATGAGTACATTTGTTCTTAATCAAATAAAGTGTATTTTGTACTTTGTATGAAGTTGAATTTGAATAAATTGTATAATCAATATCGAAATATCTCTTTATTTTTTTGCCGCGGATTCTCGAATTATTTTCTTAAAATGATTAATGCTTACATATCCATTACTCAAAAAAAAAATGCTTCGATGAAGCTTATCGGCTACTTTGCTTGGGAATAGTTTCACAAGTTTCAACTCAGCTTTTTCCCCTCTATAGAAGAAACAACGCCCATTTTTCTTGAGAAGAAATAGGCCCTTTTTGCCTAAAAGGCTCACTCGCGCGAGGAACTTCACAGCCATCCTAGGTGCCAAATCTATCATGAAACATGCATGGGATAATTAACACTTGTTGATTTATATTAATTTTAAAATATAATAGGTTACACATCAATTGATGGTTCATAGTTACTTATAGTGCACGTTAATGGCTTACATTAGCAAATTCATATAAACAATGTGCAAGCTGATAAAGGAAAAAAAAATGATTCATTCGAGGAGTAGACAAATTTAAGTTACAAGGGGAATGAAATATGTAAATAGAAAAGGGGTGTTTGGTAATATTCTCACAAAGGAGTACATGGTAATTTTGTCTTTTTTATTTAGAAAAAATAAAAACAAATAAAGTCGAATTCATGGTAGGTAAAGAGTGAGTAAGAGAAAGTAGTAAATTAGTAAATGTTGCTTTTAGGGAAAGCTGGAATGCCCATTCAAATGCACGGCCTATATATTAATGTTAACTTAATTAATTATATCAGAATCCATGCAGATAGAGATAGGTAAGAACTTGGCAAAAACATAGAGCTACTCACGTTATATATTAATGGCGGTCACTTCAGATATTATTGGTTATTGGCATTTTTGGCCTTTTGGAGTTTTCCATTGGCTGCAGAGGTCATTAAAACCTCAGATTTTCTTTACCCCAAAAAAAAAAAAAACTCAGATTTTATCACACCTTCCTGTGGATTGTGCAAAATTTTGGAGATTTTCTAATAAATTTTTGAAATTGATATCCTTACTCCCAATTTAATTATTTTTAGCACTTTCAATCTAGCCAATTTAATTAAAACCTCAGATATTTTGCACCTTCCTGTGGCTGTGGGGTATATATGGAATAACTTTGGAGATCGATTAGGTAATTAATTAATGTGCTAAAAGTACTTTCGACATACAATTTGTCTCCTTTATTTGGAAAATCGATTTTTTATCATTTTCACTTGCAAGATGAGTATCATAAACTTATGAAGAGTACTCTAAACTTATCATTAATTTTTACACTAATTGATTCGGCGGATTACATGGCACAGTCATATTGACTATAAATAAATGAAATTTAAAATTGAATGAGTGTTGTATTACTTCGAAACTTTTATTATTTACAGGCACTACTTTATAGTTAGTAAAAAACAAAATTGTTATCAGTTATAGACTTATAGTATGTTAGTACGTAAGACATATAAATAGATGTATACATTTTAATAGATGATATATAATAATTAACGTAACTCTAAATTTAAAAGTAAAATTCATACATATCAAAGTTTTAATAGGAAGAAAGAATGATGATTTGGAGGATTTATTACCGGTCATACATATATATATATATATAAGATCTTTAAGGATTGAGATAGAATTCTAAGGCCATATTCATATATATCTTACCTAACTTTCATGGTCGACGTCTTTGAGTGGTTTACTTTTAGTGGTGTTGACAAAATTTCATTTTGTTTGATACACACCCAACTTTTCTTCAATCAATCACGAGTTTCACAACTTAGAAGATTCCTCATTTTTTTTACCATTGAAACTGCTTCTACTTTGTGATGTTTCAGTTTTGAAGAAATATATATATATAGGAATTTTTTAAGTGGGGACGTTCGCAAATTTTAAAGTTTGCGGATGCGGGCAAGGGTGGACAAAGAATGGACAAAGGATAGGCAAAGGATGGACATTGTGTTGACACAAATAATTTGTTTTGCAATTTTGTATCTACACATTGTCAACCAATTATTCACCATTTATCCGTGTCTGTAAATTTTAAAATTGGCTAGTATCATCTCTACAGAAAGACTATATATATATATATATATATTATGTAACCATGCATGCATTTTGCAGAGCACGTATACCAAAACCCAGAAGCTTCCGATTTGTAGATGGTTTTCAAAAATGAACAGAAGAAAATATTGTACCTTGGAATCATAATTTTGCAAAGTGGTTTGGTCATTATTTGATTAGGAACCTTTTTTTGACTTTGAAACAAAACTATATATATATCCTCGTATGCAGTGACATGTAGGTCTACTATTACTACCAGGAAAGCATGTGTTGTTTCTTTTACCTACTCGAACCGCCCTCAAATCTTTACTTTCTAATCTCGTCAAAACTAATATATGCTGTCACACCCATTCAAGTACGCGTCTACTCAATTTTCAGCCATGTACTAAAGATTCACCAACTAGCTATATCAAATTCGCATCTATCAACAGTTGCCAATCGCGTATATAATTGAAAATAGTATTGATATAATTAATGGATGTTAATTCTCTCTTATAGAGAGAAGATACAGAACAAATACGGAAGAAAAGATTACATTTGCACTAAAATGTAGAGCTACATTTCATATATTCTATCTCTGCATTCTTTCTGTTTTTTTTCGCATGAGAAAATTTTTTATAGATTAATATAGTGAAAAAAGTCTCAGTTTGTTATAAATAAATATAATTTGTGGTTGAAACATTTAAGTCAATTTTTTGTGCGATTATTATAACAATACGTGATCATGTCATGTTATGGTCACATTAAAAGAAAAATTGGGAAGACCGAAATGGCAATGTATTAAATTGATACTGTTTGTTTGAGAATCTTTCACATGTTTCAATTACCGTGGTAATTCAAAAGATACGTAAATGGTAGGTCTCAGGTGGGTTTGAAACTTTGAATGAGGTAAAAAACAATGATGTATAATATAAGAAACGATGAAAAGAAGGTTCATGCACCTGAATTATAATATGCTTTAATTCAATGAGGAATGAAAGAGAGTGAAAACTACACGACAAATCTATAAAGTTTTTGTTTTTAATAAAGAAGGGAGTGGGACCCTTATATACACGGATGATAATGGGATTTAGATGGTTAGTAGCCCAAGGCCAGGAAGCCCTTTTTAGTAATTATCTCGATCAATAACCTTTTAAAAGAAATTTCCTCAAATTTTGTAAATTTACAAACCAAACTAAAAACCTTTTCTATAGTTTGATTGTAAATAATTACTTTGCATAGTGGTAATATTGTTATATAACATAATTGATTTACATATTATAATATGAATAGTCATTAATATATATTTTATATGTGTAAATCTATTATTTTATCGTATTATAATTGGTAGATTAATTATACCATATAAGTTCTATACTATATTTATACAATAACTCTCCTCATATTTTCAAAAGCTTTCACTTTTTAACCTTATCTTTAAGATATAGTTTTGTAAAATGTTTGATACGTCTGCATTACATGCAAAGGTCTTTGCTGTAATCATTAAGCTTATTTGTAGATTTACGTTCTAAAACATACTTCTTCTTCACTTCATTTTTTAAAAATTAAATATTCTCATTTTACATCTCGAACAAACACTTTCATCTACGTCTTTAATTGAATCCATATTATTAGAGTTATTTGTAAAATTCATTGCGATGGATGAGAAAAGAAAGAGGTACGTTTTGTTTGACTTGGCTGACGTGCAGTGCAGTTGTATTTATTTTCCATTTTACAACAACTTGGTCCATTGCTTAGGTTGGGTCGTACATATTACACAACTAGTACACACCCAGCAAGCAGTCCCTATGTCCTCATGCCCTCATGCACACGCTTCTCCACAAGTACGATTTTGCAAGTGGATATAATGAATTCCAATTATAATTTAT
>QANT01001415.1:0-12423 GCA_003254885.1 Purshia tridentata | reverse complement strand
TTACTAAATTAATTTTGAAAATTTTAAAATAAATAAAAATAAATATTGCTTGTATTTAATAAATAAAGATATAATTGGAAAATTAGATTAATTTTATTTCCTTTTCCTACACAAACCAAATGAGGAAATGAAAATAAAAAAAGAATTATTAGTTTACTTTCCTAACATTATCAAATGGAGAAATGTAATCTTACATTTCCTTATCCTTATCTTTGAAAAAAGCATAAAAATTGATTTCTTAAGAAATTAATTTCGAAAACTACACGGATATTTAGAGTATTTCTCTCAATTAAAACAAAATAAACAGAAGAATGCATATCTTGAGTTGAGTTGATAGGGCCGACTTATTTTTTTTGGGGTGCAGTGTATGCAGAAGCAGGAAATTGTGGAACTAGCAAGAGGTTTTTGGTTGGGAAGACTTTTTTGTGATGTGACAATTAAAAATTAAAAATAAAACGAAATGACAGATCAAATGGATGTAGCCAATTTTAATAAAGTTGAAGTTTGATGGTGAGCGAAGATGTTATCCAAGTATTAAAATTTCATAGTGTAGGCAATCCCAATCCCAATCCACCAATCACCATATTCATTATTTTGAGTTTGGTTTGTGGTTAGGTCACAATCAGCATTACATGTCTATTAGCCATTGATTCACGTAAATTAATTATTTATATGACATGACGCATCAACCGCCACGTGGTCCGGTTTGAATAGGAATATAATATGGGGTGGACAAACCATTATTCTCTTATTATTAAAAAGCTTTTTCTTGGCCAAAAAAAAAGAAAAAAAAAGAAGTTTTGACAGTATTTATGTACTCTATAAAAATGCAAAAAAGCTTGGCATGCACCAGCCGGGAATCGAACCCGGGTCTGTACCGTGGCAGGGTACTATTCTACCACTAGACCACTGGTGCTTGTTAATAGCATTAAATTTAAATCTTAGTACTTATATACAAAAAGAACTTAAAATTAGGAGGAAGAGTGGAATTGTTGGGTTAATGAAGATTAAACTATTTTAACACCAAAAATTAAATCATTATTTTAGTTGTGGAAGGACTAAATAACTAGAGTCGAAAGTAAGACTAGGTCGATTTATGTGGGAAATATGTCAAATTCACAAGTAAACCAAAAGTGTCATCGTTACATCTATAGATTTCATCAACTGTGTACTAACCAATATCTAACTGATATGATAAAAGTTTGGGAGGGAAAAGTGGAAGACCACATTAGGGGCGAACTTCACCCCGTATATACATCCACCCAACCCAGTGAACGCGCACATCTATGGAACATGAAAAACAAAAGAGAATGTACAAAATGTGAATCCTACATCAAACCAACAACAACGGAAGAGATGACCCTGACTGGTGGGGGCAAGGGGAAGACCTCTTCCCAGAGACTCATTCAGTGTGTTAGCACCTACAGTTATAAGTGTTCATTCTGCGATGCACAATCCGTCCTTCAAAGCCACTCGAGGGGTGAGTGGGGGAAAATCATCTTCATTCTTCAGACGGTATGACTTCGCTTCAATCCTGGAGACACAAACAGTAATAGAGCTTTAGATTTAAAAGAAAAGTTATTAACCATCCCGGCAGGAAATCTTTCAAATTACCAAATCCAACTACCTCTCCTCCATGACTCCTGATAACTCTGATTGACTGTCCACTTCTTGCATGGGTGCTGCCCATGATTGAGGGGACGAAGATCTAGACTTAAGTTTCTCTGGGATGATGGAGAAACCATTGTTATGGTAAGACTCCCACATTGAAAGCTGAGGTTGATGGTAATCTGATATTGCAGAGTTTCCATTAACCAGAACTGGGTAAGCGGGTTCTGAGAGCCCAAGGCTGCATTCTCCAGGTGAGATCGATTCTTGAGGGGGTGCAGCAAAGCCATGACTGAAAGTGTGTCTCTGCAATGGAAAACTAGTTCCTGCTGCCTGTTTCCTTCCCCTTCCAGGAAACAGCCTATCCTTGTAGGGACAATAACTCTGAAAAGACTGTAAGCAGATAACCATGAGATTATGGAAACCTAAATAACTGGACTGTAGCCCTCCATGTCAATGACTCAATACAAAACCAAAAGCTAAAAATAGCTCATGAATACAAGATTACAGGATTGCAGCCCAGAAAAATTAATCTATAGAGAAAAAAAATTCCACTACCGCATTGGGGATGTACGTCCCTGTTCCTCGTGGTTTCTTCTTCTCTTCCCTAAAACCAGCAGCTGAAAAAGTGGAATCATTTGCATGGTACGCATGTGCTCCCCAAGCAACACCATTTATGTTAGTTTGTGAATTAATGTTCTGCTGGAACTGTAGGGCTTCAATGTTAACTTCCCACGGATTCTCTTTCCATGGCTGAGGTGACAAGGGAGGACTGGGAAATAAAGGAGGTGATGCAGCAGACCCATGGCAAAATGGACTATAATGCAGGTTAAAGCAGTGATTGTCAAAATCTCCACCAAGCTCCAACAACAAGGCAGTATTTTGCACATTAGTCTGACAATTGCTTCCATCCCTATCCAAAGTGTTTGCAAAAAAATTGTTAAGCTCATCTTCTATTCTTTCTCCTGGTAATGAAAGAATCCAGCCAAGCTTGCGAGCTCCATATTTAAAAGCACTGCATATTCGATAGAAGCTACCTGCAGAAAACTTATCGGTCATTACAATGTGACAACACGTACACACTGGAGGAGTAGAAAGGCTATATAGCTATTGGTTAAGGTACTCAGGTAATATTTCACGACAGCAAGAGAGAAAGATAGATAAATATATATATACACATAAGAGAGAGAGGAGAGAGAGAGAGAGAGAACAGATGCATACCTCTATTGACACTACGCCCAAGGTTGTTGTTCTCTTTTAGAGGATCGATGATATTAAGATGCTTCAGAGGAAAAGCTCGCGAGTTTGTCTCACACCCCTTTGATGGAACAGAGAACATATCCACACAATTTCTAATAAATTCTTCACTTAGCAGTAGATCATTCCTCCCATTTTCTGGTACTTCAGCTGCTGTGAGAGAGAGAGAGAGAGAGAGAGAGAGAGAGAGTGTGTGTGTGAGATACCAAGAAAATACAAATAAAGTCATCCAACATCACAAGCACAAAAGGATATCACTTACCCACTATATCAGGCAGGGACGATTTGCATACTGGTCCGTTTAAACTTATGCAATAGTTCTCCCAATCAAATTTGCTGAAGTAATCCAAAAATCTATAAAGGACCTACAAAAATGGAACACAATTAAGTGCTCGAACTAATCTATGTATTTAAATATATAGGACTCAAAGTTGATTTGTACAAGTACTCACCGCTAAAGGGCCATCAAGAGAAGAATGAAAAAGGTGGAAAATATATAGGACTAACGTTTCCAAAGCATATGTTGAAATCAAACCATGAGGGGCACCAAGAAGACGACTCTCATAGTAGCACCATGCTTTTATCAGAATAATGCTGCGTTTGAAAAGATGGTCTTTGCCAATATAGTGGTCAACCTGCAGAACAAGCAACATGAGCAATATAACCCAAAGGTCAAACTTCAGTGACCTTTCCATACCAAGTGAGAGGATACATAAATCATTATAACAAGAATGGAATCATCTGACTCATTTATAAGCAACATAACAATACCAATCAAAGCTAAAGATCACAATTTAATTTGATCATACCTGTTCAAGAAAGCGTAGTGTACAAAGTCCTCCTAACTGATTGAATGATATGTCTACTACTATATTTTGTACAATGCATTTCACAAGTTTAACCTGCAGCCAACATTGCCAAACATTAAAAAATGTGAACTCACATCTGGAATTTTAAAAATAGTATAACTAGGCAAATAATGACATATCTATCAGCCTAGGAGCATCATCAATCAACAAGGATTTAATACTGTTTAACAACTAAAATTGAAGCAAATAACAAAGTAAGACAACAATTGTGTTGAAATTGTACAGAAATAAGGGTAATACAACAGGAGGAATCTTTCTTGACTTTGGAGAGGAATGACGTGTGACATGAATATAAACTTTGTTTTTAAGAGAGACATCAAGATAAACTAACATAACCACTCAAGACAAAGTTTGAGAGATACAAAGCTCCAAAGAAAATTGAAAACATTCAGCAAAACAACTTCATTTGCAGACCGGCTTCCTAATATAACTACTTTATTCTACACCATGGAAAAGGTCACAGTAAGTCTGCAAAAAATTGCAACGAGTAAAAAACATCAATCTCAAAATCCTCCCAAACACACATTGCCACAAAAATAGAAGAAGCTGAGGTATTCAAAGAATCAAGAAAGCACAGAAGAAAGGAAACAGAAAATAGGGAAAATATTGTATAGTGATGCAAAAGAAAAGAAAAATGCCAGATAGTAAATTGTACAGTGATACCTACATGCAAGCAAGATTCCAAATCTAATCCTATATGGAATTGCAAATTTTTTCAACTGAAGGTTCCCAAAAAAATTAAGGCATCAAGGTGGGAAGAACCTCAGCATCAATTAAATGGACATCCTTCACATGATACTGAGCAGCTTCATTATTCTCCTCACCCTTCAGAACAGCATGAACATCAGTTACAAAGGCATCCTCAATGTTTGCACTGCCGAATGCTGTCAAATCAATATCTCCATCAGGAAGATATGTTTTCAATGGCACTGACCCATAAGGAAAAACCTGTGAGATTAACAAAAATACAAAATTGCAGCCGTAACTTATAACCAATTCCATCACATGGATAAACTAAGAAACAACAGTAGCAGCATCACTGGCTCCTGTATAAAAGTAAACTAGAAAACAACAGTGCATCATAGTTTTCTATAATGCATCATTAGATAGCAATTTGAATAGGCAAATTCCAACTTTTAAGCCACTTAAGAAGAACCCATCAGCCCGTCAATGCAGGCCTTCAAAACAAATTAATACCCAAATTAAAACCCAAGGATTTTGTAAGTATTAATACTTTGAGCTCCTGAGAATTTTCTTGAAAAAAAGTTCATTCCACATACCAATCACAAGTAACACTAGTTTCCAAAGACAACAGCAACAATCTAGACAGCTAAAACAATGAAGGAATGAAGAGAGTACAACAACCCATATAGGCTATACCCATTAAAAACATATTCCATAGAAACAAACACTACCCAAGATTGAAAACTGGTGTTGAAACTTGAAGAAACATTCTGTAATTACCTGACACCCAACGTTACATGTGATGAGGCTCTGCACATATTGAATGATGTCCATCCTCTTCTGGTGGGCCACCAGAGTGGGCTGAATCTTTGAGACTATGTCATGGATGGTCTGCTCGGCCCTGGCCCAATACTCGGGCCCAATGGAAGGCGGCAATGACGGCGAGGCCGGTGAAGGGCAGGGACAATCTTCAGAATCTTCCCTTAATACGACGCCGTTGGGGTGCGGCGAACAGACTTGAAGATGAGCCATGATTCAATAATGGAGAGAGAGAGAGAGAGAGAAAATGAACTGTGGGTGGGGGGAGGGAAGAAAAGAAAACGAATTTGAAGAGGAAAAATGGAATGGAATGAAACGGCGTCGTCAGGAGGGTGATTAACAAAGTAGGTGGAGAGTCGGAGAAGATCGGAAAAAAGGAAGAGGAATGGAGGGAGGGTCTGTTTGGAACGGAACGGAACGGAACAAACAGTTTCGTTTTCTGTAATAATTCTGTTTTCCTTTTTCTTTTCCTGGAAAAACCTTATAAACCCCCCCAAAGCCTCTCCTCTCTCTCTCTCTCTTACTTTCACTCTCTTTTCGTTTTTTGGTTTTTTGTTTTCTCTTTCTCAGAGAGCAAGTCACGATTTCAAGTCTGCTCCTGCAGCAAAGCGACGCGACGCAATGCAAGCGCAAGGGGGAACACGCATTACGAAACCCGATATGCGGCAAATTCTAAGAGCAACGCCAGACACCGGAACACGGTGACGAAACGTCAACACATGACGTTTAAACCTTCTATCCTCATCTTTTACCACGTCGTCTAATTCCTCCTTTTAACTGTTTATCCTAGAGAATTATTCTCATATATGACTTTTTTCTTTTTGTCTTTTTTTAAATTTGTTTTTTCCTCTTTTGTACGTGTGATGCGTATGTAATTGTCAACCGTTGGATATAACTTTGCTTGTGATAATCACTCATACATTCATCCACGAGATCAACCACTTAACAATTCAAGATCACCTACATACTTATAAATAAATGAGAAAAAACTTTTGTATTTAATACTTATACATGATCTCTTACAGCATGCATGTTGATTTCATCCTATAAAAACGAGTCACATGGATTGTGTGAATAAAAGCAAATGTAACAATCATATACAATAAATTATTCATAAAGAAGGTTAATCTAATATCTTAATACTAGAGTTGACAATATAATAACATCTTAGCTTAAATATATTAAGTGGTCAGAAATAAAAAACGTATAGAATTTATCCAAATATAAAAAAATAAAATACCACTAAATACTACAATTTACCCTTTAAAATAAGAGGGAATAAATTCCAGGTAGACCACTCTTTCCTAGCCTAATGATTATCTTCATACCACTAAGCATTAAAAAAAAAAATTATATTCTGTATGGATTGAATTTGGATGTAGTGCACATGGTTTCATTGAATATTCAGCGGGTAGGGTATCATGACTTTTGACCTTTTAAAAGTTGATGATCAAAGTTACGAGCAATTAGCAGCAACATTTAGCATATTAGAGAGGCAACACATGTACGTTTGGCAATAAGACCTGGCATCAAATGCCTGCAACACCAAGGCATCCAACTCTGCATCAACTGCATACCCATTCAATTGTTTCTATGCGGACTTGTCCATCCCTCCTTAGTCCTTATCTCCTTAAAATACAAAAACCAGTGTCTTCTATTTACAAAATTCCACACTACCGTATTTGCCTTGCCTGCTTTAACAGACTTTTCAAAAACCCTGCCTTATCACCAACTCAAAGCATCTTCATCAAGACAAAACTTTATATCAGAAAACAAAATTGCATCCACATGTCATTTGCATTAGCTCTGTGCTTCAACAAATAACAACAGCACCTGAAACAGAATTGAAAGAGGCGCCTTCAATTTAAATTCTGTACGCTTCATATTAGATAGATCAACTTCTTTAGGCAATTTGAACCCATTCACTTAATCAAACCAGAAGTTCTGATTTAAACCATGGTTAACTTTTTCTAAAGGGGGTAGCTTCCTGAGGTCAAAACAAACGGAAACCCCCAAGTCAAGACTATCCAAACATGAAACATCCAAACAAAACTTGATGAAAACAGATGAGAATTTCACTTCATACTGCATACTAAAAATAAATTCGGAGTTTTGAATCACCTGCTACCTTTTTCAATTACCTTGGCAAAACATGACACTGGCATCTAATACTAAAATAACATGCAACTATTACACACGTCATAATCCGAGTCAAAAATACATTCAAAAAAAGAATGAAAATGTTGCAAGGCAGAAGCCAAAAGTAGTAATGCACATCCTCAAAGCAACAGAGCAGCAGATGCAGTGTCTTTTCATGGACGAGCAGTTGGCACTCCAGCAGGGCGTGGAGCCTGACCAGGTCCACCAGGTGCACCAGGCGCACCAGGCCTAGGCATATCCTCCTGACATGCACAAAACCAAATACAAAGGTTAACTAGAAGAAATTGAAGGAGGAAAGCAAATTAATAAATAATAATTCTTATAATGGCTTTGAGGAGGAATGAAGGGATGAAGTTTAAAAGAGAGGGAGGGGGAGAGCATGGGCTTAAACAAAAATTAAGTATCCGGATATAGGCAACTAAAACCTATTATGACCGGAAAATAAAACACCCAAATACAAAAATCAAATGCATATATTTAAAAATTTAATCAGAAAAAAATACTCAGATAGTAAATATAAAGGAACTACGTGCATTAGGTGATGAAAAATTCCAACCAAAAACCATTTGTCATACATTAGCTCTTTAAATTCTCCAAGAAAAAAAATACAAAATCAAACAACCATATAACGTCTAAGTGCACCTAGTCAAATTTGAAAACCATACCCCTCAACTTCTTCATGATCAAAATAAAAATCAGGAAGAAAACGGCAACATAACTTTCACTCCCAGCTTACAAAGCATGCACCAAGATGATTAAAACCAGGGCTTCCAGAGAGAACAAATCCTTGGAAATTTGATAACCTCAACACAAAGGCCTTTGTATCTAAAGTTAAATACCAAATCTTGCTTGCTATTCCTATATTCCGAAAAATGAAACATAGAAGTCTAGAATCCAAAGAAAAAGAGAATTTGTATGAAACAAAGACTAAATCCTTGCATTCAGCTAAACATATGAACCTAACGTAGGAAATTCATTATGGCATCAGGTCTGTTACTCATAATATGATTAAGCTTGTACAAATTAGACTCGGGTACAAAAATTAGAACGTATAATGTTTCAATTCCAGACATTAAATTCAGAAAAGCTACCAAGAGCTGAAAACCCAGAAATCATTGGACTCAAAGAAGAAAGTAATTCTCACACTGAAACACAATCTGTTTGCATAGATGGAGACCCCAAAAACAAATAAAAGATATGTTCAACATACCCGGCGCCTGAAACGCTGAGGGGGTTCACGGCTTCTCCTCTTCTCCCGAGATCGAACCCTCACAACGTGGGAGTGGATGGCGCAAGAAACACAGTATTGCATCTTTGCATACAGCTTAGGAAGAGTGTAAGCTTCAAATAGCATTACCAGCAAAACATTATCAGCTCATATCGGAGTCGAATACAAATATTACAAATTTTTTGGCTGTACAAATATGATGAAGAGAAAATTACAATATTAAACAGAAAAAAAAATTTTTACCATCATAAACACAAGCCTCCTGAACATCCCTTACAGCAGCTTGCTCAACAATGTTCCTCACCAGAAACCTCTTGATAGCTTTGTCCTAATTCACACAAACCCGATACAGAAAACTAATCAAAAAGGCAAAACCAACTTAAAATTCCTGCAAAGCTAGACAAAACATATTGAACACAATAAATTAAGGCTGCTAAGTTCTAAATATTTAAACTTCCATGACAAACGAAAGAAACAGTGAAGGCACCTTAGGGCAGCATTTGCCACAGTTGGAGCAGCGAATGAACTTTACATGGCCACGGCCATGCTTGTTTCGCCCGCCGTTTCTTCTCTTGAAAGTCTGCGAACAGAAACGTATACAGTGTAAGAGAGGTACGGATGGCGATGATGCGTGGGAATTGGGATAAAAGTTAAGGGAGACAAGGTTTACTTACCATTGTGGTTGATTGGTTTCGGGGAAGTGAACCCTAAGCCGTCTCGATCTGAGCTTCTGCTGGCAACGCTTCGGCGGCCTTTTAGGGCTTCTTATATATATATACAGGGACGATATATATGCGCCTTTCCACTAGGGTTTTGCTGGGTCTTATGATCCATCCGGGCCGGGTCCGCCAAAATCCGTTTGTTCTCATTTTTTTTTATCAATAGAATTTTCTTTTTGCAATTTCAAAAATGTTTATGTAACAATTAACTATTATTATCTTGTGCGTTCGAAGGTTGGTCATCAAATTCAATCAAATCAAATTAGAATTTGGATCCTGCCTACTATTTTGTCTGTGTACAAATCTACCAATAGCTAAATATAAAAGCAAAAAATCAAATCTTTTTGTGACCCAATTTTTTTTTTNACCCAAATTTTTTTTTTTTTTGAGGAACATTTTGACCCAATTTTAGTTCCTCATAAATATTTTGGAGACATTATAAAGAAAAATAGAAAGTTTTAAGGTTACCTATGTCGCTTTAAGATATTTTAGGTAATTCCCTCCAGAAGAAAAAAAAAATTAACAAATCTTAACTAAACTGAATATAATTGGTTATGTATCGTTATTTCTTTTCCAAATTATTTCAAGATATTCAAGCTGATGCCAAACAAATTGCAAATTTAGGAAAAGTAAAATTTTGCTAACAAATTAATTTATTCTTACCGAGCGTATTTATCTGTTTACCAACCAGGTAATGTTGTAAATATATGCTCAAATCATACAACTCGAATTTGCATCGGATTTGGCAGACGTTTCGTTTTGGCCCATTCAAGCTCCACTTATAAACGACAGGAGCTAAACTCAAACATAATGCTAAAGTCAATAAAATACAAACCAAGCTTTGATCAGCTCAAAATGGAGCTACATGCTTCATCTTCATCCACTAAGTATACGGTATACCTCATATGGAATACAGGGTTTATTACAGAGGAGGCAAGCGGATCCTCAAAAAACAAGTTCACGAAAGCTGATACACTAAGCATCACCAAAAAGACAGGAAGTCTCATTACAAGTTTTGGACTCCCATCAGAAAACAGATGCTTATTATTCCTGCACAAAGTGGACAGACCCTACCTACAACTCACCAGGACCATGTTTTCACCTCAAGGACATTCCTTCTCATACACTTCACTTGCATATTTCCAGTTTATAACCTTCCATATGTTCTTCAGATAGTCTGGCCTCACGTTTTTGTACTGCACAAATCTCAATAATTTGAGATGCTAAGGGTGTAGCTCATAATGAAGAACCAAGCAAGACAATTTAAGTCAAAATAGCTTAGAATAATAAACCTGATAAAATCTTATAGGGTTATATATCAAAAACTCACCTAGATACATCAAATCAAAGTAAATGAAACCCAGGTGTCCTTCCACACCATGTAAACATTCTACCAAACTACTAACACGCCTTTGGTATCTCAAATATCGAAACAAAGCAGAAAGTCCAAAAAGATATCATTAAATGAAGCACTTGGCTATTGTTCAAACTATCACGGGTATACAGAAATAGCAAATACAGCAAATTGACCTGTAAGTAGTAAGCATGCTCCCACACATCTATCCCCAGCAGAGGAACCAAACCTGATCCTTTAATCACAAGCGGATCCTACATTAAGTTCTTGTTAGCCAACACAATATGCAGCATAGCCATAAATTTGGAATATAAATTTAACATCAAGGGGAGCAATTTCAGTGAACCCATGTGCCGTGCACCTGAGTGTATTATAGTGCCAACACATTAAAAGAACAATTTGAATTACCGACAAGAACTGAGGAGTATGTAACTTCAAAGATATGAAACTTAAAAGCAGCCCCTCACATCTCCATATCCATAAAGATAAATGGTCTATACCGATGTAATTTTTTTTTTTTTTTGGGGGACTGAATATACCATTTACTTGATAGCAAAGCTCAAGTGAAGTACATAATACCTGATTGGCTGTGGTTTCAATAGAAAGCTTCTTGTCATCTTTGTCAAGAGCAAGCCACTATCAAAATTGAAAAATACACAAAATCTTAACACTTGGGTCCATTCAATTTTTAATGGAACAACAGTAATGCAAACAAGTGGCAAAAGACCTACCACCCAACCAGAACCTTGCAACGCAGCACCTTCTGTGTTCACTTTCTGAATCAGCTTTTCTAAGGAACCAAACTGATTTTCAATTGCCGATTCTAACAAACCCTTTGGAGGCTCCCCACCTCTTTCCTGCCCATTACATTTCATCATTCACTGAACAAAAAAATCTCAAACCATCATTCAATCTAAAATTGTGAGGAAAAGATAAACTTACTCTAACAGGGGTCAGATTTTTCCAGAAAATAGAGTGGTTTATATGACCTTCAACATTAACAACATTAATAATAAATAGATATTGAAATAATTAATAAAAAATAAACCAAAATCAAATCCAAGATTGAGTGAATTAACAACGAACCTCCGCCGTTGAATTTGATAGCGCTCTGCAATTTGACGATGGTGGAGGAGTCGCCTTTGGCGGTGGCCTGGTCGAGCTGCTCGAGGGCCTTGTTGAAGTTGGTGACGTAGGTCTGGTGGTGCTTTTTGTGATGGAGCTCCATGATCTCTCCGCTAATGGAGGGCTCCAGTGCCCCATAGTCGTAGGGCAGGTCAGGCAGAGTGAAGGTCTGTAATCCACGGACTATCACAGTCAGATGCCCTAATCCTAAGCCTCCTCCCCCGCCATATCTGCTTAGACCCACTAGAGCTTTCCTGCTCAGAGTTCCCAGCGCCATCGATGAGGGTGGATTGGAACGCACCACAACGGAAAATCTGTGTCTCACTTTTCTAGCAAACTTTTGTTTTCAGTGACTGAATTTGCCATATGTTATCAATTCGAATAACAATCTTATATTTATCCTTTTTTTTTAAAGTACTAATTTATATGACATTTATATATAATTTATTTAAAATAATTTATATGACATTTATATATAATTTATACACTAAAAAAATAAAAAATAAAAATATACTAACAGTACAATAATAACATATAAAATAATATAACAAATATAATATAAAAATATAGTATAAAAAATTAGTGATTTAATGATCTAAT
>QANT01001414.1:0-30509 GCA_003254885.1 Purshia tridentata | reverse complement strand
ATTCATCTGTAGATCAGTTAACCGCACTGCGGCTTGATCAATTCACAAGGGCTGCAGATCGATTGGCTATTTAAAGTTTACTGTTGTTTTAAGGCACATATTGTCCTCAATCACTTAGCTTTAGTATTTAACTCCCAGGTTTTGGATGGGCCCAAAACTTGAGAGACGAAACCTAAAATCTAAGCTCTAAAAGGTGAAACCCTGCCAGAAATGAGATCAAAAAATTGGGAAAGAAGTTGCCAAGTATAGTAGGTTTTGGTTGTTGAAAAACTCCCTTGCAGATCTTTCTTTGTGATTATTCACAGGGTGGTTAATTGTTTTAGTGAATATTCCTATATATATACAAGCCATTTCTGTAGCGGGATTCCACCCTGTAGGATCGTGAACCCTCTGAATAATGCTTTATAAATGCCAAAACATGCCCGTTTAGATGTCCAAAACCCAAGGGTTAAAACCTAATCCCTAGCCGTAGACGGTTTCTACATCTTAAGTCATCAACCCAATGTTGAAAAAGTGCAAAAAAAAAAACAGGCCTGTCTATCGAATGACAAGGATGGCCGTTTGAATGACAAGGGAACCCACAAAGCAAGATCCTGCTCCCGAAACTGGTGATATATATAATAATACACACACACAGAGGAAGCATCTTGGACAGGATTCCTTACCCTTTGAATGGCGCTTAAAATTTTTTTTTTTTTTCCTGAGTTTGAAATTTTCAGGTCAGACAGTCTATTATTACTTTAGGTAGTAGAATAGGGTCATACGGTAAAAAACAACGGTTGTTCAAACGAAAAGAATAGACGTTCAAACGGCAATGTGGATCCTGCCTGAGAAGAAGATTCTATAGTTTATCACCAACAATAGTGCTTCTCTCCAAACTCTTATAGAAATCCTAAATTGAGAGCCAAGTGGTATAAATTCACACCATGTTAGCTCTATTAATAGACTTAACATTATTCTCTGTCCGTGCTATTGGATCACAGAATACTAACTGATAATGTTTCATTGCTTTTACCAATGAAAAGCATGTCTTTTTTCCACAGTAATTCTTTCTTAAGCATTAGCAAGAACTGAGAGCAAGAGGCATTCAATTTTTTCTTACCTATATATAAATCTTTCCTGCTGAGGAATGAGGTCTGAGATGACATAAAACATGCTATTCTGATGGGTAGGATACTTGTGCTATAGAAAATTAGCTGAGCTATGCATGGCACACAAAGACTTACATTGTTTACATAAAAGAACAATCATAATGCTCTTAAGATTGATTGTATACTGTTATACCATAGCGATAAAGGGTGTTGTATATGTTTCCCAATGAGCTGCATTAATTTGCGTTTTTTTTTTTAACAGAGTGCTGATAATGTTCAGTTGTGTCAGAATAGAAATATGTTTTTCATTATAGAGTGTTTTACAGTCTATACCAGTTTATAATCAAGCTATTATGCTCAATTGTTTAAATTCTCTGTGAACAGAAACATGCCCTACTGGTTGGATTCTTGGCCCTAATAAGAGTAGGTGCTATGGTTATATGAGTAGCCCCCAATTATGGAATGAGTCAGAAACCCATTGTAAAAGTTATAATGGGCACTTAGCAGCACTGAAAACATCTCAAGAACTTACCTTTGTTCAAAATCTATGTGTTGAACCCGTTGGTGGCTGCTGGCTTGGAGGAAGAGGTGTCAATTCAACCATTGGTCTTGGTTGGAATTGGTCTGATAATACTTCATATTGGAATGAATCTCTCTTTCCTGGGGAACCCCTTCAATCCATTTGCAGTAATATGTCTTGTCACACCAATAGTTCTATCGATGTGTGTATTTTGGTGACTAATGGATCCACACCTCTCTTGGTTGAAAGGTGCAACTTGTCTCATGCTTTTATATGCATGGCTGATATAGGTATATGTTATATGCCACAGACAAATCATTGTGAACTTCCATCTTACATTTCCTATCCAGGTAATTCTAATTTTGTTCCTGTTTCTTTCAGGGAACATATGTTACCACATGCATTGCCACAGAGAATATCTTATCATCCTTGGAGTTGTAAGTGGCTTGATCCTCTTCACGACATTAGCTGTAGTGATTTGGCTTCTTGCATACAAGCGGAGCAAGAAACGCAGACGTTCCCGCAAACTATCTAATCCAGCAGCTACTGCATTAGTCCCTCCATCGTGGAAAGTATTCATGAAAGAGGAGCTTAGGTCAATTACAAAGAACTTTAGTGAAGGAAACCGTCTTCTGGGAGATGCCAAGACAGGAGGCACATACAGTGGGCTTCTATCCGATGGTTCAAGGGTGGCGGTTAAGAGGTTGAAGAGGTCTAGTTTGCAGAGGAAAAAGGAGTTTTATTCTGAAATTGGAAGGGTCGCAAAGCTTCACCATCCAAATTTGGTGGCTGTGAAAGGCTGCTGTTATGATCATGGTGATCGCTATATAGTTTACGAGTTCATAGTTAATGGTCCTTTAGACAAATGGCTGCACCACATACCTAGGGGTGGTCGGAGTTTAGATTGGGCCATGAGAATGAAAATTGCCACAACTCTCGCTCGAGGAATTGCGTAAGTTATACATCACTCTTCCTCTTAGGTTATTTATTTATTTATTGAGGAGTTTTTCATAGTTAGATAATAGTGCTTTGACAATCCCACATTGACTCTTTTAAAGCATTTTTGTTTTAATTGGCACTTGTCATGCATTGGATTTAGCGTATACATTTTATTTCTTGCTGGTTTATTTATTGGCCTTTATTGCCTGTGGGCATGCTGTTATAGTCAACTCTTCTCAGTCGTTTCACTAGTACATTTCTACCTTTGATTAAGATGGATGCTTTTTCTATTTTTGCTAATGATACTTGCATGTCTAATATTGTTAACATTGTTGGTCATCACCCAACTTTTTTAGCTTAGCATTGTCCAATTGAAAAATATCTATCTGCTTGCTGACTTTTTTAGCAGCCTTTTTTATAGACAAGCCACCTTTGTTTCTTGATCTAAAACATTTTCTTCTCTTGCTTGCTGAATTTTGAGAAGAAAAGTAGAATGATACTGTTCCTAAGCATCATAGTTGTTTATAGTTTCCTATTTTAAAGTGGTATAAGTTGCATCTCCCTATTTCTGTAAATCATGTTGGGAATATTTTGCACAATGAAGGGTTACCGAAAATGTACTATTATTATAACATACAACCTTGTGGTATTACCTTTTGGGAAAGGCGCATTGCTTGTTACCATAATCCTTTAAGCTATTGAGTTCTCAAACTTTCTTTCTACACACCATAGACAATTTTCTTGAAGAAATTTTGATGTTAAATCATTTGTTCATTGAAATAAGAGGCATTGTAAAAGTAAAACAATCTACATTGTGAAAGTCTTTGGTTATTTTTTTTTTGGCCATTTACATTGTGAAAGGTTAATGCCCAAATTTGGGAAGACCAGGAATAAACTGATATTGGAGTTGCTCCTGCTGAACACCATTGTTAAGATTGTAGTAATTTCGTCATTAGTTTTTGTTCTCTTTAATGTCCTTCTGTTGTAATTCTTATGATGCTTTAAGCCTTTGACTGCCTGGTTTCTTGTCTGAGAAGGATTTGAATGATGCAGAATAAAGTATGTTTAATTGGTGTTTCACCTGTTCATATTTTACAACAGGTTCCTGCATGACAAGGTGAAGCCACATGTTGTGCATCGTGATATCCGTGCCAGTAATGTACTGCTTGATGAAGAATTTGGAGCACATCTAATGGGGGTTGGTCTCTCAAAGTTTGTGCCATATGAAGTGATACATGAGAGGACAGTGATGGCCGGTGGGACATATGGATACCATGCTCCAGAATTTGTGTACAGCAATGAGCTTACGACAAAGAGTGATGTTTACAGCTTTGGTGTGCTGCTACTTGAAATTGTGAGTGGACGTAGGCCTGCGCAGGCTGTTGATTCAGTGGGTTGGCAGAGCATTTTTGCATGGGCAACACCTCTGGTGCAGGCTCATCGCTACCTAGATCTCCTGGATCCTCACATAACCGCTTCTTCTTCTGATATTCCGGAGGCTGGTGTAATCCAGAAGGTGGTGGACCTCGTTTATGCTTGTACACAGGATAACCCATCAATGCGCCCAAGGATGTCTCATGTTGTTCATCAACTTCAGCAGTTAGCCCAGACACCCCTTAGAAAGTAGTTCAACCATTCTTGAGGGCTTAGTATTTATTATATGTGTACGAGAAATGAGGATTGGGGGATTGAATTCCCCAGTTTGTTCAGGGTCATATGACCAAATAGAGTTGAGCACTAACTAGCTAATGTAGTCCTGAAAGACTGACTGACAACCGAAGATGCAATCCGATCAGTAATTTTATTGATATTGATCTGAAAATGAATTTGCTTGTTCTGTTTGCATGTATTTGAAGTAGCAAGTTAGCAAGTGGATTAGCTGTCAATCATAGGCTAATAGGAATCATAATTCTTGGATTATTAAAACTAGACTAAAGATTAGCCATCCACTTGGATTTTCGAACCAATTATATGCTTACATGTGGCCTGACAAGATCCTATGTGGCAGTTCGACTTTCCAGTAGATGGCTCGGTAAGACCCATTGTCCACCACTTCACTCCAGCTCAGCATGCCATACCTCGGTTCGACCCGTTACCGATGTTCAGCATATACCACTACTGTGCCAAGCCAGTCGGTTGAAATGAACATCCAACACTTGGTAATATGTGAATTGATGTATGTACGCCTCGGCTCGAAAATCCTACCAACATTGCCTCCCCAAAATATTTAGGTATTATCTTCAGCCTCACTCAAGTGTTTGTCACGTAACACTTTACAACCCCTGACACCCTAGCTCCAGATAGGTCGGCTATCAACCATCATAAAGGCCATGCTTGCATTCAATGATATACTTTGATTGGGGACGTGGCCTCATCTCCATCACTCTTCAACATGCAGCTAAATATCTCTTTTGCATATAATTCAAACCCTCTCAACACATGAGATGGGGACACACATTCACAACCCTAGACACTTAAACATTTATTCTCCCAATTTCTTCCCTTTGATTTTGCTTTGTTATTCCCTATTCTTATTTCTTTATCTTCATATATACATACTTGACCTAATCATTAGAGTGTAGGTGTTTGGTACCTGGTGCAACTTCCTTTGATCTTGGTTCATGTAGGTCATCCTTGCTTAAGATCCCAAACAAGACAACTCACCAAGAAGTTAACAACACATAAAGAATGCTAGACAATCACCTAGGTCAACTACTTTAAGTTATTGCATTAACTCACCAATTTTTACATCAAAAAGTCACAATAACTAAGGGTGGGCGCTGGGCGGGGTGGGTTGGGTGGGAGCTTAACCCGCCACCACCCACATAGTCAATGGGCTGGGCGGTTGCAAGTTAATCGGAGAGCGGGTTGGAGCGAGTCGGTAGCGGATGAGCCATTTAAGTATAGTGGAAATTAAAGAGGATGAGAGTGAGTTTATATGCATGCCAACCTCCCAAAATTGAAGCAAATTATTTATGTATGTATATGCTTAGAATGATGTTAATAACCCCCATTTCACCAATAAAAAAGGACTTATTTTCTCTCCAAAGTATGGAAACAATGTTTCTTAAAGAACATAAGTGAGGAAAGTGATGAATAAAGTAATTATGTAAATATATAATAATTTTACTAGCTCTTGACTCTTGTAAAAGACATCCATCCTATTCTCTATATTCCATAATCGGTTAAACGGGTGGTGATGGGCAGTGAAGGAGAAACCTAAATCCGAGCCACCGACTATTGGGTGGATTGGATGAAGACTAAACGGGTGGCGGCTCGGGCGGTAAGTGGTGGTGGGCAGGTTGATGCCCACCCCTAACAATAACATAGAACACTGAACTAAAGTGAATTAAAGTAAATGAATTGTGCTATCTTAGGGCTAGGTTTTTTTTTTTTAGTTTTGTCTCTGTCTCTGTCTCTATCTTTTAGGGTTTCTAATCTCTTGTAAATTGTAATGGGCTTTATCTATATAAATCTCCTTCATGACCAAAAAGGAAAAAATGATAGAAGGACAAAAATTTATAGAGCTCTTATGTAATGTAATAAGATCTCCTTTGAGCAAATAAATCTCAGAGACAACTATCCTATATTCCTATGGATCCAAAAAACAAATGTGGCGACTCGTTCCCGTAAATTGTGTAATTATCCAAACTATGTGGTATTAAAAAGTAATTTTAAAAAGGAAAGACAAAAAATTGTACTGAAAATTGTTGGAGGAATAATTCAACAAACGGTCCTAAACCTGCTCTCGACCCTCCACAAATGGAAAGAAAACGCGCCACTCCAATTTAATTCGTACACGTTCTCAACTCCAATGATTCAATCTTTCTCTTCTCACCCGCTGGTCAACGCATTAAATACTTAATTTCAAAATTATAAAAACAACACAATCGATATCAAAATTTGTTGCAAAAACGAAAGGTGATTGGGGATTTTTTGATAATTTCAATGACCTCTCTGAGAGCTCTGACTCTGTATTTTTATGGCCAACGGTTCCATTAATTCTACTGGGTTACGGGTATGACGGCGAACTTGGGAAATTGCTTTTGATTATTGCAAATATTATACATGAATTTCTCTTCTTTTATTTTTTTATTTTTTTTATTTTCCAGGATTTGAATTTCGGTGATTAATTGTCTCAAAATATTCATCACGCTTTAGCTTCATTGAGATTTGGGAAGATGTCATTCAAAAAGCGAGAAAGTACGATCGAGAAATCTTTGTCATCTGAAGAACAGCTAGCCAAGGTACAAATATAATATACTCTAATTGTGTCCCTTTTTTTAGAAAAATAATTGTCATTGTTTTTTTCTTTTTTGTTGATTTTCTTGTCTTTGTGTTGTTAGAATTGTAAGCTTGATATAATTTTCAGCTTAAGCTTTTGAAATTGTAAGTCTGTGTTTTGATTAATAAAATTAAAACCTTAAACTTGAAACTGGAGTCTTCAAATTATGCCTCATTGCATTTACAACAACATTTCCTTTGTTTGTGCCTATTTTCATCTCATATGTTGTACAAGTAAGACTCGGGTCACTCATAGTTTATAAAATTTTCTTTCATTATGGCTTTGGTGAGAACTTTGATGAAGTGCTTAAGTAATAACTTTTATTTTAGAATCTCTTCATAGGAAATAATTAGCTCTTCTCTTTTTCAGATTAATGAAGTCAGGAAGATGATAGGTCCTATTGCTGATAAGCTGCCAGCCCTTTGTTCAGATGCATCAATATCAAGGTACCTAAGAGCACGGAGCTGGAATACAAAGAAGGCAAGCAAGATGTTGAAAGAAACCATAAAATGGAGGCTGGAATACAAGCCGGAGAAGATCCGATGGGTATGCTTTGTGCTATATTTTCTATTAGCAGCAACATTTTTGTAGTTCCAGAATCTTTATTGGGCCCTAATCTCTGAAGAATAAGAAGGAAGGGTAAATCCGTATATAATTTTGATAGTGCACTTTTTATCTAAAAGATCATTTTTCTGAGAAGCATGTTTGTCAAACCCCTAGATACATACTTGCCGATTTGAATGTGGTTTATTCTTATCTCATGTAGGAGCATATTGCTAAAGAAGCCGAGACAGGAAAAGTTTACAGAGCCAATTACTTTGACAAGTATGGAAGGACCGTTCTTGTCATGAGACCTGGTTTTCAGGTAGTTAATTGCATGACAGGAGTCCCCTGTCTACATTACGTTAGTAGTTATTATCATTATTTTTGGGTCGGTAGATTTTAAGTCTTTTTTTCTTTTCCTTTTATGTTTGACTGTGAAATTTTTTCCATTGTGTCAGAACACAAATTCAGTAAGTGGGCAGATCTTGTATTTGGTATATTGCTTAGAGAATGCCATATTGAATTCAAAGTTAGATCAGGAGCAGATGGTGTGGCTAATTGATTTCCAACGGTGGAACTCTTCAAACATATCATTGAAGGTGACTAGGGAAACAGCTAAGGTCCTGCAGAATCATTACCCTGAGAGATTGGGCTTTGGCATCCTCTATAATCCACCAAAAATATTCGAGTCCTTTTGGACGGTATGTTATCATGCATCGTCATTTGTTATTACTTTCTTGTCTAAACAAGATTATTGTTTTTATGATATTATCGTTCCATTTGATATTATCTGAGTCATGAATTTGATGCTGGATAGAATTTCAGCACTATAAATAGGGAAGCAGGGTTAGTGTCTTGTCCTCAGTTGGAAAATATATAGGAATAATCAAGGATTTAGGATTGTTTTAGTAATCTACATGTGTGGGTGATCAGAGCCAGCAAGTAGTGATTAACTGCATCAGTGAAGCAAAGACATTGTATATATAAGATATTAGGTCAGGGTTTCCTTGTGGATTGGTGGGAATAGGGAATAGAAACCAAGATTAATAAGAAGATGAAGCACAAAGGAGAAAGAAAAATATACAAAAGAATCTGGGCAATTTCCACAGAACTAGTTGCTGTAATTCTTAATAACCTGATGACGACTAGAACAAAAGACAATATTTTTCTATTTGGAAGGAACCCTAGTAAAAGCAAAGAATTTTCACCTTCAAATGTTAAAAAGAACTGAATAGTTGAATAACCATCACAATATGCTAAGTTAGCCTAACAGTCACCAGTTCAGTATGGCTAGTCTGGACCAAAATGCCGTCCTAATGGTTTTATGGCCATAGGATCAGATTCACATGGGGTGCCATTGGTTTGTTCGAATTATCTGGTGATCAATATTTGGTAAAATGATTTTACTGATCATTTTTTTTAGTTTCCTGTAGATTTCAATATTATCAAAATTCACCATGTAACGTGCTTTAAAAATTTGGTGAAACTTTCTTTGATGCAGATGGTAAAACCATTTCTAGAGCCTAAAACATTCAAGAAGGTGAGGTTTGTGTACTCTGACAACCCACAAAGCCAGAAGATAATGGAAGATCTTTTCGATATGGATAAGTTGGAATCTGCATTTGGTGGGAGAAATTCAGTTGAGTTTGACTATGAAGCTTATGGACAAAGAATGAGAGAAGATGACAAGAGAATGGCTGAGTTTTTCGACTCTGGTTGTTCTCCAAATTTTCAACCATCAATTATATCTGACTTGCAGCAGTCAGATTCATTGGAAGACCATGGTTCTGAAGCCTCTGATGAAGGAGGCTTCTCATCTGGTGATGAAGCTGCTCCTTCAAACTTGGAGGTTGTTCATGAGAAGATACAAGACCAACAACATGACATCAAAGATGTTGAAATTGGCAACATAAACGTAGCTAAAGAAATGCAAATGAATTACCCTGCATGAGAACTAGTTGTAGGGTCTGGCTTGTGATATTAGTTTCTCACATTCTCAGCTTACATGATTTCACTTTAATGTAATGAAGCATTAATAGAAATTTTTAACTCTTTTTACTCCCTTGGTTTCAAAGTGAATACCACCTTCAAGCGATGCAGGATTTTAGTTTTAAGAAATATATACCATTTTAGCGTTACAGACATAAGCAGTTTGAGAATGCAAGAACTTTGATTTCAGTGATTGATTTCTGTGGTTTCTGTTGTTTCCTGACATGTCTTTACAGTTCAATATTTCTGCAGAGAACAGGGTTTCAATTTGTCTGACTATTAATCGACATGCAAATATATGCAAGCCCAAACAGGTCCTGATTGACCTGCCAACGACCCTCTGCTCTCTGTTCCTTTTACTTAACGTGCTATGCTCCAAGAATCTTAGGGCCCGTTTGGTATCTGATTTACAAACAATTTTTTGTTTTAAAAACACTAAATCGATTTTATATATAAAAAAATGTTATCCATCTATTTCACTGTTTGAATTCCTAATGCGACACTTACATGGCAGGGGTTAAATTGACGGATTTTATGAGGTCCCTTAAATTTTTCATGCTTTATTTTGGAGTTATTTGATTTCAAAGGTTATTTTGAATTTTTAATTGAGGTGTTGGAATTTTCGCAAAAATCTTAAGACCACAAGTTGGTTTTGAGCTAATAGGAAAATGCATTTGTCGCTATGAGTACATAGAATTTTTAGCGGTCCGGCCATCTTTGGCAAATTCATGAAGTTGGAAGAATTTCAAAAATTAGAGATTGCTGACATGGCACAATCTTAGCCCTCCATATCCCTCTCATCCAATGGCCCAAATGGAGTCAGTTATCACAGACCGATGGTTGTGCAGCTGGCGGTGTGAAGATGTGATAACTCGGAGAAAGAATAGAAGCTTCACTAATGTGATGAGCTTCTTAGGTTATGTAGTTGAAATTTAAAATTTTCAAAATATTAATCATTTGTCGCTATGAGTACATAGAATTTTTAGCAGTCCGGCCATCTTTGGCAAATTCATGAAGTTGGAAGAATTTCAAAAATTTGAGATTGCTGACATGGCACAATCTTAGCCCTCCATATCCCTCTTATCCAATGGCCCAAATGCAGTCAGTTATCACAGACCGATGGTTGTGCAGCTGGCGGTGTGAAGATGTGATAACTCGGAGAAAGAATATGTAGTTGAAATTTAAAATTTTCAAAATATTAAGCAGTCCATTTCTTTAAAACACACTAAGCAAAACTTTATAATTAAAATTCATATTAGTCATAAACCATAATCTTTGAAGCTACTAGAAACTAAACCAAAGAGGCAGGGGTCACCACTACAATGCTTTTAAGCCTTGGATCGGGTCAAAGACTCAAAGCCCATAATAAGACCCAAATTCGTCTGGCCACTTCTTTGGTGCCACGATAGCAACCATTGTGGAGCCCGAAGAGGCATTGTGTAGACTTTAAAACTTGTGACCAAAGCAAACGAATATTAAGGGCCTGTTTGGATTCTTGAATTTGGACTTGGATTTGGATTTCAAATTTATGCATTTGAAATCCATGTAATTGAAATCCTTAGATTTGAAATTCTATTGTTTGGATGCAAAATTTAAAAACAAGGATTTTACAAAGTATTTCAATTTTTAATTTTTTTTAACAATTTAAGAATTGAAATATATGATTAAAAATAAAAAAAGTTGTCGAAGGGTGGCCGAAAAAGTCGCCTAAAAGTGGTCGGAAAAGCTGTCGGTGGATGATCGGAAAAGTCGCCGGGAAGTGGCCGGAGGTGGCCGGAAAAGTCATCAGAAAGTCGTCGGAAAGTCGCCGATGGTGGCCGGAAAAATCACCGGAAAGTCGCCGGAGGATGGCCGGCGGTGGTCGCCGGCAATTGTGGCCAAAAGTGAGGGAGAGAGAGAGAGGGTGGGATGGTGGGATTTCAAATACCTAGTTGGAGAATGTATTTGAAATTCATGAATTTAGCCTTCTCAAATCCATCTTGGATTTGGGCCAAATCCAAATACACTCCTTTAAATTATACCAAATAGGTGGATTTGGATTTGGAGAGCTCAAATCCAAATCAAAATCCAAATCACCCTCTATCCAAACGGGCCCTAAATGTCCTTCACCCTACCTTAGATTCTAATGATCATCTCTCCCCCCAACACCCCCCACACGCACACACATTAATTACCCATCAACATTCTTAACTTAAAATAGTTGGTTCTTTATTTCTTTATTCAAATTCATTCAAATAATTGGTTAAACAGATATTATTTTATATAATGCGTAGCTCCCACCATATGCTACTTTGGTTTCTCTTTCTCTATTATCTAACAATAAATAGAATGACAATTGTTGAATGGTAGGGACGATAACATCAATGCCAATCTAGAGAAATAACTTAAAGTGGACTTTTTAGTCCTTGTATTTTAATAAAATTTTTATTTCGATCCTGTTCTTTAAATTTTATAAATTTTAGTCTCATATTTTTATTAGGTTTGCAATTAGGTTTATATTGTTAATTAGGTTTAAATTGTTAGCAGAAATTTGATGTAGCAGAAATGTTTTAGATATTTTAAATAATTTATGAGTGAAACTCATTTCAACAGTAACGTAACTCAATCACACTTAGACATGTGTCTTTTATTTTTTTTCCTGATTATTTAAGTTTTAGTTTTTTTGTCTTTCTTAATTATATTTTATTTAACTTTTTAGATTATTTTTTAGACTGTGTTAATCAAAAATGTGGAAATTTCATTAAAGTATAGGACCAAAAATGTACTTTGACTTTACTTCTAAGATAGAACCACAATCCTAGCAAAAAAAAGAGGCCAAAATACCTTTATGGTCCTTGTAATATAAATGAGTCACATTTTGGTCAGCGTCATTTCAATTTATGTTTTTTAAGAAATGTGGTTTTATAATGTCACAATTAAGTCCAGTTTGCCAAACTCGAGACTAAAAATATCGAGGTAGCACTACTTGATTAGCTCTTGAGTAAACGTTTAATTGCAATATTAATATAAATACGGTCCATAAAAAATGTGAATTAAATTTATGAGAACTAAAGTGCAATTCATCTGTATTTACAGGGACTAAAAAGATTTTTTGTAAAAGAAAAAATAAAACCAAACCAAAACCAGCAAGCAAGAAAGAGAAAATAATTAAAAAAAACATTATATTTTAAAAAAAGGGAAGTGTATGACGGTATGACCGTATGACCGAGTATGAGTTAATGAACTTAAGGAGCATGACTGAATGAGAAACTTCGTGCTGGGATTGAATTTTCCTTTATTTCTCTTCCTTTTTTGCCGCCCCTGTCTGTCTGTCCACAATCAAAATCAGATACCAAAGCACAAGAAAGACACATTTAAAAAAAGGGAAGTGTATGACGGTATGACCGAGTATGAGTTAATGAACTTAAGGTGCATGACTGAATGAGAAACTTCGTGCTGGGATTGAATTTTCCTTTATTTCTCTTCCTTTTTTGCCGCCCTTGTCTGTCTGTCCACAGTCAAAATCAGATACCAAAGCACAAGAAAGACACATGTTCATGGACACATTAGTTACATAACATATTCATAAATATAAAGCTTTTCTAGCTGTATTGCCTGAGGCTCTGAGTCTGAGCTCCCGAAAAGCAGAAAAGAAAAAGAGTGAGAGAGAGAGAGAGAGAGAGAGACCAAAGCTGAGGATTCCCCATTTGCCTTTTGCTTTCTTTGGTTTTTCAACTGGTGACTACTTTCTGCACTGGGGTAATCTTCATTTCTCTTTCCCTTTGCAAAAAAAAACTTTCTTTTAGTTTCTGGCTTTCAGGTATTGGATTGATCTTCATAAGATTGCTTTGAATTTTCATTTGGTTCAACTGGATTTTTGCTCTGATTATTTCCTACTTTTTTTTTTTTTTTTACTATCTTTTTGGCTTTGGTTTTGATCTATGTATTACCCATATGAGTATGTGATCTGATTAATTCTCTGTTCATACAGATTGGAACTGAAATTAGTATATATATATATATATACCGATTATCCAGAGGAAGTACACAAAACAGAGAACATGGGATTAGTGTCAGAAAGTGGAGTTCAAATTAGGAAATTTGTGAACATATCAATCAGAACATGCTACAGATCAGTTCGTAATCATCCATTTCTTGTGGGCTTGCTGCTTTTCTTGATATTCCTGTACAGATCATTTCCTTTACTGTTTTCTCTTTGGGTGTCTGCATCCCCAGTTTTAGTCTGCACTGCTGTTCTTCTTGGGACCCTTTTGAGTTTTGGCCAACCCAACATACCCGAAATTGAACAGGAAGAGAAGACTACCCATGATATTGCTTCTTTTAGAACTGGGGTATCTGGGGATGACACTGTTGTTGTTGGGAGAGATGGGAACTTTTCCATAGAGACATTCTCAGGAGAGACAAGGGATATTGTTGACACATCCCTAGAGGAAGCGAGTTCCACAGATTTTAGAGCCAGTAGTAATGTTGAGGATCGTGATGGTTTGGTTGGTTATGTGCCGCTTGTTGATGAGAATTTGCAGCACACTCAGAGTGAGAAGAGAGTGGTTGAGGATGTGGAGAGAGGGGTAGACAGTCTGGAGTTGGAAGCCCGCAGAACAGTTCATAAGGAGAAATTGGGGATTGAAAGCATGGCAAGGGATGTAGAAGCTGTTGAGGGGCAGTATTCTTTGTTTCAAAAAGTGCATGATGAGAGTCAAGTAGAAGATGATATATATCCCCACCAGTCAGTCAATGCTCACAAGGATGACGGTCTGGGTGGTGGTGATGATGCTGATGATGAGGAGGATGATGAGGCTTCAGATTCTGGATCAGATGGAGGGGAGAGTTCATCACCAGATGCTTCCATGGCCGACATCCTTCCGATTCTTGAAGAGCTACACCCGCTTTTGGACTTAGAAGCTTCACAGCCTGCTCATATGTCCAATGATGAGTCTGATGCTGCTTCAGACCGGTCTATCAAGAGTAATGATGGAAGTGTTGAGTCAGATGAGTATATTGGAAACCATGGTGGAGATGTAGGAGAGGATGGGGTTGATTATAATAATGGCGATGGAGAAGAAATGCAGGGTGGCAAGGAGGATGAAAGCAAATCTGCAATCAAGTGGACAGAGGATGACCAAAAGAATCTCATGGATTTGGGGAATTTGGAGCTTGAAAGGAACCGACGCTTGGAGAATCTTATTGCAAGGAGAAGAGCAAGGAAAAGTTTCAAGTTAACGGCTGAGAAGAATCTAATAGATTTAGATAGTGCTGATCTTCCCTTTAATGTTACACCAATTTCGACAACAAGACACAACCCATTTGATCTTCCATATGACTCCTATGATAACATGGGGTTACCACCCATTCCTGGGTCTGCTCCATCAATTATGCAGCCAAGAAGAAACCCCTTTGATCTTCCATATGAATCAAATGAAGAAAAACCTGATCTCAAGGGAGACCATTTTGAGCAAGAGTTCATTACTTTTCATCCCAAGGATACATTCTTCCGTAGGCATGAAAGCTTCAATTTGGGACCATCGAGCTTACGAGATGCCAAGAAAGAGAGGCATGATTTTAAGTGGAGACCTGTTTTTGTACCAGAGCGGTTGGATTCAGAAGGAACAAGTTATCCCTCATTCCAAAGACAATTAAGTGAAGTTAGTGAATCAAAGTTGAGTTCTGTTCCTGATACCGAATCAGTGAGCTCTGCAGCAGATCTGGATGAAAGGAAGTTCAGTGAGCAAGACTTTACTGAAGAAGCAGAAGTGATCTCCAACATTTATCATGCTTCTGATCTTGTTAACCATGGAATTCAATCCTCTGAAGATGTAGATTCTCTCGATATGGGACAGCCTGAAAAAAATGATGTTCAACATGATGAGCTTGAAATGAAAGTGGGTGAAGTGGAAAATCTGGAACCAAGCTTGTGTGGTACAGGAAGGTTAGCTGCTCCTTTGGAACATATTACTAATGACATTCATTTGATACCGGAACTAGTTGAAGAGGACAACAGCAGTAGGTCAAGCTTGTCATCATTGTCAGAAGTGGATGACAAAGTTTCGGATGCCAGGAAAAGTGAATCAACAGGTTTGGAGCCAAGAGGTGATCTAGTCAAGGAGTATGTAATTTCACCACAACCTTCTCTTCAGGAGTCCAAGGTCCAAGTTTTGAGGGGGATGGTGAATGACGATCAAAATAAGGGGCCAGTCTATGATTCAATCCCCTCAGAAGCTGAAAAGATCCTTTCCTTTAATTCCATTTCTTCTGATATGCAAGCGGAGATATCTGAAATGGTTACACATCCAGCATCACTTGAAATACCTGTTCCAGTTGTAGAACGGGATTCTGAAGTACATGGTGAGAGCATAGAGAAGGATACTTCAGGTTATGAAGAGATATGTGGTGCCACCTCAGAAGTACGTGCAGCAGATGATACTGCAATGGGCTTGGGAGAATGTGACCAAGTCCACTTTACATGTTCTCATTCGGAGGTAGATGTCGGTCTTGCTAAGAATTTCTATGTGAAGGAAGATTCTTCAGATTCTAGTTATCAGTATGTTCCCTCCAAAGAAGAGCCACCATCAGAACAGAAAAAAGACCAATCCTGGTCAGATAAATCCATGGTTGAACCATGTATTGATGATCACAATGCACTCAATGTAAGTTTTGCAATCTATGCAGTCGTACCTGTTATAGTATTTCAAACTTCTTTCCTCAATCAAACTTTATAGGTTTATATTTATTTTGATTGCATGGCTTCGTATTTACTTCTTGCATTGTCTACAGCACTGCATTACTGTTGTTAGATAGTGTAAGTTACTTTGTCACTTATCATGATTTAGCATAATTAATTTGGGCGCTCATTTTCTGCTATCAAAGTGAAAGTTTATAGAAAAGGTCCGTTCAAACCATATGAACTTCCATAAGTGCAATGCCATGCTGTTGCAGACCAGTGCAATTTGTTTTGTTGGATGATGAGTATGTCTGAGTAATTTTTGACGTGGGGCCTTTGCATTGTCTTCAGCATTGCATTACCGCAGTTAGATACTGTTAGTTACTTTGTCACTTACTGTGATTTGGCATAATTACATTGGGTGCCCCTCCTTTTTCCTGAGTCCTCTGGACATGCCAAATGGCCTATTCGTTGTCTGCTATCCAAGTGAAAGTTTTATATAATAGGTCTTTATAAACCAGATTAACTTCCATGAGTGGAATGCCATGCTGTTGCATACCGGTGTTATATCCTTTTGTTTGATAATGTCCCAGTAATTTACTTGACATGTGACCTATGTAATGCTCACATATCTATGCAAAACGTCCAGAGTTTGAATGGTAAGTTTACCCAACATAAAGGGTTCTGTATGTATGCATGTCTAGCTACAGGAGATGTTCAAGTGATTAATTCCATGGTATTAGATTTTTCTTGGAATTATGTGTTTCAACTGTGTTTTCTTCTACTGCATTCACATTTCTGGTGCATGAATTTTTGTTTGATTATCTATGTATCTGCATAGCATACATGATGCTTTGATCTTTTCCTTATGATCTATTCTCTTTTATCTTGTCTCAGTCAAACCAATTCTGCTGGTTTGATAAAATGATTTTGTTTGGGATTATGGACATCCATGTAAAGCCTCAATGGTAATTGTTTTAAAATATTTATATAGAAAATTATACAAGAGTCTAATCATTGCTTCTTTGACATTCTAGGAACCAGATATCATCCCGTCAGAGTCTAAAGAGGATTCAAGCATCATTAAGGACATGCATGTACTGGAACTCTGTGAAGTTCAAGACCCCGATTTGGCAAATTCATCATCTGTTGTATCTGAATCCACCTCAATCCCATCTGAGAGCCCCAAATATAAATCACCTATTAGTGAAATTGAGTTGAAAGATGGCATCCTTGCTGGAACCTTAAGCGAGAACCAACAGCAGGTCTCAGAGCACTTCGATTATCATGTAGAAGCAGTTGTTACCGAAGAAAATATCAATGAAGAGGTAGATGACATAAAGGAGATTGATGAAGAGTTGTTGTCAGAATTGGATACAGTAGGGGACTTCAGTGTCAAAGAAGTTGTTCGTGAGCCATTCCCTACTGAGCTCATACCAGAGGAAGCTAATGTTGCAAGCACTGAATTTGGGTTGTTACCCAAGGATTCAAACTTGTCAGAATCGAACCATGGGCTACCTGTTCTTGAAGCAGGATTAGTTAATGATATTGACCTGGCTTTTAATCAATCTCATGAGGGAGTAGATGTTGAAGAAGTCATCTTTCCCAGTACAGTTGACAATCAGCTAGTGGTGGAAGCATCCGAACATACTGTGGAGACCAGTTCACAGTTCTCAATTGTTGATGCAAGATCTTTGGAAGATATTTTTACAGCTTTAGCGCATGGTTCAGAAGGTAAAGTTGATGAGCAGCCAAAAATGTTGGATTCAAAAGATGGATCGGAAGAATTACCTTTGGAATATATTCAGACTGCTTTGAAGCAACTCTCAGAAGCTAATGTTGGTGAGCTGCCAAAACCATTAAATTCAGAGGATGGATTGGAAATAGTTGAAACTAATGCAGTGGCTTCTACCAATGAGACTGCATCAAGCAATATAGAATCTGATGTTCAAGAAACTATCACTTGTGCTGCTTTGAAGCAAGTCTCAGAAGGTAATGTTGATGAGCTGCCAATACCATCAAATTCAAAAAATGGATCGGCAGAAATAGAAATTAATGCAGTGTTTTCTCCTACCAAAGAGATTGCATCAAGCAGTTTAGGGTCTGGTGCTCAAGAAACTGTCACTACTCATACTGCTTTGAAGCCAGTCCCAGAAAGTAATGTTGGTGATCAGCTGCCAGAACCAAATTCAAATGATGGATTCTCAGAAGTAGGAACTAATGCAGTGGGTTTTACCAATGAGTTTGCATCAAGCAATATAGGATCCGGTGTTCAAGAAACTATCACTCATACTTCTCTGGAGCAAGTCTCGGAAGATAATGTTGGTGAGCTGCCAAAACCATTAAATTCAAAGGATGGATCCACAGAAGGAACTAATGTGGTGGCTTCAACCGAGGAGATTGCATTAAGCAATACAGAATCTGGTACTCAAGAAACTATCAGTACTCATGCTGCTTTGAATCAATTATTAGAAGGTAATGTTGGTGAGCTGCCAAAACCGTCAAATTCAAATGATGGAGGGGCGTAAATAGCAACTAATGCAGTGGGTCTTGCAATTGAGAATATAAGAAGTGAAAAATGAAGAATTTGTTTGTGTGACTTGGGCCTTCCCATTTTCTTCCACAATAGTGGGTTCGTTTGGGTTTATGCGTCAGTGTGGTTATAATAACGTTTTGGTAAGTGGTAGTCTCTTTCACTGATTTTTTGATTGATTGATTTCTTCAAGAATGAGTTTTTGGTTTGATTTCTTGGAGTGTGAAATTTCTTGTTTTATACTATCTTGTGAGGGTTAGCAGTTTTGCTTTTATTGGGAAGAATGATTGGCTTTAATCATCAGTGTTGTAAATTATGTTTCGATGTAGAAGCTGAGGATATGACATTTTCTAGATATGTATTGGTGTAGTTTCTCTTTTTCTTCTAATACAATCCTTACTTTTTATAATTGGACAGTCCCTACATTTTATTTTCAAGAACTAAGAAAAGTTGCTTGAAAAGAATCAAAAAATAGCCGTGGTGAGTGATATACATTTTTTTTCTTCATTTCTTCTCCCCTTTTTTATTATAGTTTAAAATTTTGTTTCTCACATTTACAGAGGGAAGAATGGGGCTGCCGATGGCTTGGCAAGTTTTGCTCATTCTCTTTGTCTAGGCCTTTCTATTTTTGACAAACTTTCTTGGGTTTGTGAGCAATTGCTGATCAATGACTTCTTGGACATGTCCAAGTGTCGTTTTGTTTCTAGCTAGGTGCCTTTTGTTTTGGGCCTGTATAGGCCTTCACTTAACTAAAAAAAAAAAAAAAAACTTTCCGATAATGNAAAAAAAAAACTTTCCGATAATGATTATAAAGTCCATTTTTAGACTTTTAATGATAATTAAACCCACTTACTTTACTTCTTTTGTTTTGGGCCTGTATAGGCCTCCACTTAACTAAAAAAAAAACTTTCCGATAATGATTATAAAATCCATTTTTGGACTTTTAATGATAATTAAACCCACTTACTTTACTTATATTATAAAAAAGTCTACTTAATTAGCTTTAAACCCATCTTTTAAAAAACTTGGTGGTTCTCTTTCTCCATCCCCTCTCCTTCTATGATTGCCTCTCTCTCTCTCGTCCTTCTCCGATCAAACCCTTACTGTCGGATGAGGAAGGCGGATGAGACCACAATCAAAGGCGAGGAAAGCCACTTTTGTATCCTATTCATTTATTTGATATTTTTATTATCTATTTATTACTTCTCTTGGGCTCCTCTCTCTCTTCTCTTTCTTCTCTCCCAACCTCCTCCAACCTCCTCTCTTGTCTATCATGGCCAGTGTGGACATGGGTGGTGGGTTCTTCTTTGCAACGTCAACGATGTAGGTGCTAGACTTTTGTTTCAATAGGTTCAACTTGGGGTTGGGGTGGGGTTCAGAGGGGTGGCCGGAGAAAGGGAAAAAGAGAGAGAGAGAGAGAGAGAGAAAAGATAGGTGGTCAAGGAGGACCGGCGGTTGGTTTGGGAGGGTTCGACGGGTTGTGGTGGAAAATAAAGATGAGATATTTTTAGTTCAAATGTAACATATAAGCTACGCAATTGCACAAGTGCTTGAACACTTCAAAAGGATCAAAGCGTCTGAATATATACATGCTAAGTGACCTAAATATCTTCATCTAGGATCAAAGTATCTAAGTACACACTACAATAAAAAATACATCTACTTGATTATGTAGACTGTAGAGCTGTTCATTTTTATTCCTCCCTAGATAGTGTATAGCTAATGACCACAACAAGGCCACTACTGTAACTATGCTCTGTATTGACTTGGTCTCAAAAACCTGAACAAGTGAAACCCATCATAACAGCCATGAATCAGAAGGGGACAATTGGAAGGAAAAAACGGAAAAGGAAAACCCATAAATATCATATAGACAATCTCTAGCTGCAGCATACATCACAATCACAAATGTTGCAAAAAAATGGATGATATTTGATTGGGCCAAAATATAGTTACTGGCTACTAGTTTATCTAAGTTCACAAACGAGAGAGAGAGAGAGAGAGAGAGAGAGAGAGAGAGAGAGAGAGAGAGAGAGAGAGAGAGATTCCAAAATCAGAGAAAACCCAACATTTTCCAAAATCAGAAAAAACCCAACATTTTCCAATTCAATCTAATTAAGACTGAACTAGCCATCTGATAGGAAGGAGTTCTACCTGTTAAAAGTTACATAATGAATGATACAAACGGGGGCAAATTTATGGGGTTTGGAACGTTTGGTAGCCCTTTGGCTAGCAGATGCAGAATTCTTGCCTTTAAATTATCTCTCCTACGCTCTGGAGGTGCAGGTATGGCGCTGCACTCTTGAAATAACCAAAAACATGACCATTTGTTACTTCTGTTTAATGAAACTATTGGCAAAACTAGCTGGTATATGCTGCATAAGATAGATATACAAGTAATAAGGTTGAATGTGGTATTTATGCTTGAAGCAAAGTTGTATAAATATGTTATCAATGACCCTACGAAACAGTTTGGAAAATGACCTCATAGAAGCTCTGAACCTTCTGCTATATTGTCAAAAGTAAAACCCAAAGGCAAATCTGATCTGATATGTGCTGCCAGTCTAGGGTAAACTGACCATATATCCTCTTTGGACCTCCAGCACTCCTTTCCATCTATATGGGTTGCAACTTCAACCATTCATCTTATGAACCAACCATGACGCCTCAGCATCTAAATTGAACCAAGTACTGCTGCCATTCTTATCATGGATCTATCTTTCAATAACGCGTCTACTGTTTCTAAAGTCACCAGAACCCCTGTCCATGTCTCTATCATATTCGTTAGATGATCCACGTTGCTGCATTCCAAATCCTTCTCTTTTAGGCCCCTTAAAATTACGTGTACCATCCCCTCTGTTACTCATTCTATCCCCATCAAAATGATCCCCCCGAAATCCTTTGTTATTATCACGAGATCCTCGTGTTGATCTATCAAAATCATCATTGAAAGAGTTCCTCCTACCACCTTTTCCAAATCCTTCTCTTTTAGGCCCCTTAAAATTCTGCATATCAACACCTCTGTTACTCATTCTCTGCCCATCAAAATCGTTCCCTCGAAATCCTCTGTTATTACCACGAGATCCTCTTGCTGATCTATCAAAATCATCCTTCAAGGAGTTCCTCCTACCACCCTTCATTCCATTGGATTTAAATGGTGTATCTTTGGTGAAGTTATGGCTGCTGCGGCCTTTGAAATTGTTTGCTACATTCCCTCTCATTCTATTTTTACGAGATTGTAAATCATCACTGTCTGATTCTGAACCGGAATCTGAATCATCTTCAATATCAAAATTTCCTCTCCTCCGAAAATCTTTTCTCCCAGAACCCGATTTATTCAATTTACCTTTCCTGGATCCAAAATTTTGATCTAGATCATCATCCACATCAGAAGACAGCCCAAGTTCATCATCAGAACCAAAGCTTAATCCCTTGGATTGACCAGTTGTATTCCTACCCCTACCTCTTAATCTAGAATCGGCAACATGACTAGATTTCCAGTTGGGATGAACTGTAAGGTCTTCATCAGAATCTACATCAAGTTTATCATCATCTGAGACAGAGAATGCTGCCTGTTGACGCGTAGGCTTAGATGGCTTACTGTAAGATGGAAATTTTGCTCTGCGACGAGCATGCAAATTATTGTTGGAGTCTTCACTGTCTTCTGATTCAGACCCTTCAAACTCAGAAAAATCAATTGAAGAAGTGTTTTGTGCTGAATTTTTATTATGAGTGTCTACCTCATAATTGTCGATATCATCATCTTCATCATCGAAATCATCAAACCCTTTACCTGGCCCAATAGTGTCAGCATCAGAATAGTCTTCATTGTGGACCCTTGACACTCTGCTGCCTTTACTCAAATCATATTCACGGCGTCCAAAATTTTCTCCTTGGGCCTGGTTCGCAAGAGAACCTTCACCCGTTACTGAAGAGTCTGCATACTCAAATGCAGCAACATCCGCACCATCTGACTCATTGTCATCAAAATCAAAATTCCAGGCATCAGAAGCCTCGGGACGAATAGCAGTCTTCTCCATCCTTGTCCTAGGCCCACGTTGCTTCTCTTGCACTTTGTTCTCCAAATATTCATCAGGTGGGCGCTTGCAGTCACAATGAAAACATGCCATATTTCTCCTATAATTTAAAAAGTTGCACCTGCCATATAACAGAAAAACATAAGCAAAGCATGAATCTCATAAACTAAAACTATCTAGAATAAAGATGTGAACGAGTATCTAAAGGGCATGTGTAAGAGACCAAGGGGCCAAGAGCCAACGAATACCAGGTTATGACAGCAAGAGTTGATGTCTCCAACATAAAATGAGCAGATAAGAGGGAGAAAATGTAAAAATACTAGAATGAAATCTTACCCGGGGCATTCCCATTCTCCTGGAAGCAACTGTCTCTTTGGACGTTTGGCATCACATTGCAGGCACATGTTGTTCTTGGCAAAATTCATGAAGTCACACCTGATACCAATATTCAGCATCCTCAGAAGTCAAACTTTAGAAAAAGAAAGTGGCTTTACAACATAATTAGCTAATTCAATTCAACTATGCTTGCTAACAGCACTAAAGAATAATCCTAATGTATCAAGCAGGATTTGCATGCTAATCCTAATGTATCATTGGTAATTGACAAATGCACGCCCTCTATTCTGGGAAGCAGATACTTCTAGGGATGCCAAAAAGCATGATGTGTAAAATAATTGTAATATGATCATAGAAAATTAGACCTGGCAGGTAGGAATTTTCCAAAGAAAAATGTCGTATACAACTTATATGCATCCTCCAGAATGTTAAGTATAAATAATAGAAAACATATAAATTGGCCATGATCCGGAAGAAAGAAAAAAACTAGAAGAAGCATACTTAGGGCATAGCCAATCCCCTTTTTTCATCTCAATATCATCACGTCCAACTCGCCTTCTGGGAGGGGGAGGAGGCTGCTTCACTTTTGGTGGTGGCTTTTTGATTATCGGAGGAGGAAGATTAGGATCTATTGGAATTGAACTCAGCTTGACAACCTGGTGAAGCAACTTACGGACTACAGTCTTAACAGATTTTTGTTTCAGAAGTGACTTATTGACTACTGATCCATTTACAGGGTCAAATCCATAAGTCAATAAAACACGCATTATATCAATAGTCCGTGCCTCATCTTCTTTGTTAGTAATCAGATATGCTCTTTCACAGGAATTCCTTAAACTGCAGGAACTACAAACCTGGAATATGAATGGATACTCGTTACTTAAATGCTAAGTTAAGCAATCATATATACACAAATAAATAAGCATGAGGAAAAGAAACTAGACACTGCAGGTATTATATTTTTCTAATATGGGAATTTGGGGCATGACAAAAACAACAAATATGATGACAAATACCCAAATACTTTCTCTTTAAATCAATAGACACTGCAGATTAAATGGTAATAACATCCTAGATTTCAAAGGCTGAGAAATTCTGAACATGAACATATTGTGGATGTAATATCAGATGGTAAAAGCATACAGTGAGAGGTTTAATTCAAGAGTCACAGACGAGCAAAATGCCAATATGCCAAGCAACAAGAAATGAGATGTCAGGGCAAGATGTAAGTTATATGAGCAAGCAACAGCAGAATTATTTTAAGTAACACTCACATCTCCTTCATCAAGGTGGGTGTGCTTCCTTAACAGTTTTGAAGAGAAAACCACCTTCTTGTCTGGACTCGGGCATCCAAAACCCACCAAAACTTGAATATCCTGTCTCGACAAGGACCTGAAATTACTTGTGTCTCAGAATTTGTCAACCATACTAGTACTAGAATTAAACACAACGGATGCTACCCAGCACAAGCATTAGCAACAGCTACCTAGACAACAAATTTTGCAGTTAGAAATTCAGTCTGTCCATTAATATAAAATGAACAGACTTTTTAATCATATTACTATCCCATTTTCCCTCCTAGTTATCACTGATAAAACTGGGAAGAATATCAATTTACATACATTAATGAACATGGAGAACTCAAACCCATCTGCAAAACTACATTTGTATTGGAATACACCATCAAAATCGAATCACTTTGTGTGGCATCACAAACCCGTCTTCCCAGGATCTAAAGCAAGCTAAAATATTCATTTTGCAAAAAAAAAAAAAAAAAAAGNAAAAAAAAAAAAAAAAGGTGAATCGCATTTGCATACTATCAAACACTATCACACTAAGACATGATCATTTCATTTAGTATCAGTGAAACCACAAACCTTAAAATATCGAACCGGTCCTTGCCGAAATTAATACACGCCTCGTGAACAACCTTGAAATCCTTGAAATCAATATCTTGGTCATCCTCGGCCTCCAAAACAAGCTCGCCGGCATCAAATCCAATGTCTTGGACCATTCTGCCCTCGTCCTTCCTCCTATGATCAAAGTAGTTCTGCTGCACCAGCCTCTCCATCAGTTCAATCCACTCCGGCCACGGGTGTACCACCTCCACCTCCTTCTTGGCAGCCACTGACTTTTCTGCCGCCAAGTCAGAATTAATTTCATTTTCATTGACAACTCCTATCTCTAATTTTTGGTCATTTTGGGGTTTTTTGGATTCTCGCCAAGCTCGAATCTTTTGGAGGGTTTGGTCCTTGTCGGCGCGCTCTTTCTCGATAGCGTCGATTTGGTCGAAGACGAAGCTCAAGCGTGCCGAGAGAGAGGAGGGTTTTGGCTCTGGGGAGGTTGAGAAGGGTTTTAGGAGAGAGAAGAAAAGTGGTGGGGGTTTAAGGTTTGGGAAACAGCGAGAAAGGCGCTTGAGGAGGAGTAGAGAGTACGGGTTTTGTGCCATTTCAGAGAGACAGAAACAGAGCCAGAGAGAGAGAGTTGTCAACTATGGAGTTTAAGTTAATAGTGTAGGCTGCCCATCGGTTCGGTTCGGTTCGACGGAGAGGGAGTTTGAGAGTAGGCGCAGGGAAGCAGAGTGTTTGTGTTTGTTTTAACGACTAAAATGCACGTTGGTCCGCCAACTATTACAATTTTCTCATATTAATCCACAAACTAATTTTTGTCTTATATTAGTTCACAAATTTTTTTAAATACCCCTAGTTAGTCCGTTGCGTTTAATTTTTACCAACGAGCGTTTAATTCATATCATGTGCAGGACACATAGGGTTTTTAGAGGGTAAAAATGGTTTTTCACATCAGACCTGCATCTCCATTTTTTCATTATTGTTTTCTCCTACCATTTATCTGTAAATGGCTTAAAATCCCTCTTTGATTTCTGCTATATAAACAATAACATAGGGCACCAAAATTATGATTTAGGGCAACCAAAAAAATCCAGCTCTTTGCCCCCGTCAATTCATTTTGGTACGAATTTTATGTTTTTAGCTAGGTGTTTTATTTTAGATATTTTATTTAGCATTTTAGAAGGTATTTTCTTTAGGTGTTTAGGTATTTTTTTTAATGTATTTTCTTTAGGTACTTATGGTAAGGTAATCTTGCATCATCGGTAGAGGAGTCAAACGACATGAATCAATCTAAAATCATCACCTAAAAATGTAGAACATGCAAAAATAAATCAAATATTAATTGCAAGGGTATTTTGGGAACAAACGACTAAAAATATTATGCTGATGTGGACATACGATCAAATGACTAGAATTAATTTCTAATTACGCTCGGTCTTATTTAATTTTTTTATTGAAATATTAGTATCTATAAATCTTTTTATTTAATTTTTTATTTTGTTTAATTGGCGGGAAGAGTGAAATCCTTGTTGCCACAGGAAAGGAAGGAAATATTAACGCGGTACAAAAATGATTGCATGCATGAGTTACTTGATGAACTAGAAGATTGCTTGTTGTACAAGGAAGATAGCTTTAAATCTTAACGCCTTCAAGAAAGAAACCTAGCTAGCTAACCTGATCACGTGAGAGAAAGACAGAAAGATGCAGGAAGAGCGTCAAGAAAGAGAAGGGTTTGGGATGCAGAGGAGGCCGGCGGCAAAGATTGACATAGCGAGTTTGGACAAGCAGCTGCAGAAGCATCTTGACCGAGTATTATTCACCATGCACAAGAAATCAGAGCCGCAGCAAAACAAAACGATTAGTGTTGTCGTGGCGGCTGCGGCGGCCAAACAAGATTGGCAAATTGTTCCCAGTAAGCTCGTTGTAAGAGATGTCTTTGCTCGTGGCACCTTTGCTTCTGTCCACAAAGGCCTTTACAATGGCCAACAAGTCGCAGGTATATATATATATCTTATGTATATATTAAGTAATTAACACGCACAAATTCAGTCACTGACAATATCATTCTAATGTTTTTCGATCTTTTTTAATTCTTGATTATTATGAATATAGTGAAAGTGCTGGAGTGGGGAGAAGAGGGAGAAAGAACAAAAGCAGAAATAGCTTCCTTGCAAAGAGATTTTAGACGGGAGGTTTCTGTTTGGCATAAGCTTGATCATCCCAATGTTACTATGGTATATACGTACCATCAATTAATATTGACTCAATCATCGAGTGCATGCACTAATTAATATCTCTTTTGCTATAGTGTGCTAACATTAATTAATTATTTTATTGCTTCTTTTGATCTTTTGGCAGTGTTTTGGAGCTACAACAGATACATCAGAACTAAACTTCCAAACAAGTAAGAAAGAGCAAATTGGTTCTGCAGCTTGTGTCATTACTGAGTATCTCTCTGGGGGTACTCTGAAATCTTACCTCATCAAGCAACACAAAAGGAAGCTGCCTCTGCCTCTCAACAATGTCATACAACTCGCACTTGATCTTGCAAGAGGGTACTCCATCTTCTTCCCTTTATTTACATTTATTCGTAATATACTAATATATATATATATATTGATCTTCCCTCTTCTTAATTCCGCTCTTGCATATATGCAGGTTGAGTTATTTGCACTCAAAGAATATTGTTCATAGAGATGTGAAAACGGAAAATCTGCTTCTCGACAAGAGTACTGGTACACTAAAGATAGCCGACTTCGGAGTGGCCCGAATCGAGGCCTCAAATTTCAGTGAGATGACTGGCCAAACCGGGACTCCTGGATACATGGCCCCTGAGGTAATTAGCTCAATTCATTCAATTTTTCTTTCTCACTATACAGCTTATGATTAAATATCAAACATCAAATGTTAATTTGCATGTATGGATGATATTGCATGTAGGTCTTAGAAAGTAAACCATACAACAGAAAATGCGACGTTTATAGCTTCGGAATTTGCTTGTGGGAGATCTATTGCTGCGATATGCCATACCCTCATCTCAGATTCTCCGAATTGACTTCAGCTGTTGTTTATCGAGTACGTATACATACCTATATATACGCAGCTTTTATTTAGTTGTTATGGACTCCAAAAAAACTTACCTTATACATGTATTTATTTTATTTGTGTTATACTGCAGGATTTGAGACCAGTGATACCTAAATCTTGCCCAACATCTCTAGCCAGAGTAATGAAACGATGCTGGGCTGCAGAACCCAACAGCAGGCCAGAAATGGCAGAGGTTGTTTCCATGCTGGAGGAAATTGATACCCAGCCCAAGGGTTGCTTCTGCTTCTTCAGGCCCACACATTAAACAGGGAGCCAAAAAGATTAAAAGCCAACCAACCCTTTTGTATTGGGTAATGATGATTGAAATGGTTGTGAATTTGTGACCAAATGATGATGATTCATTATAGGAAAAAACAATTGTATTGTTTAAAGTTGATGTTTGTAGAATATGAGTCAATTTAAAGGTATTATATAGCTGTGTGATTAACTTTTATTTTTTCAAAAATCTGTATGTTGTGGCTCCTTGCTTTTTATTTTTGTTTTGGTCTGATTATGGTTCTTTTGCTTGTGATACTGATAAGTGCACAGTTTCTTTTAGTTACTTAAGTTGAAAATTCCAAGAAGTCATACTGCAGATTATATGTTAGCTATGCATATTGTATATTTATACTCTAACAGTGTAGTAATAGTAAATGAAAATAGTTTGTCAATCACATATCGGCATCCATATGCACTAGTAATATTGATCTGTCTGCTACTAGTTGACTGAGAAAGTTAATATGTTACATGATATAACTGAAACTGTTATCTGTTCACATTTTTAGGATGTAACTTAAACTTTTTGCTATAAGGAATGGCATACAATATCAAAGCAACTGAAGCTCTTCTGCATTCGACCTTAAGTATTCACACAAAAATTCTGCTATTTTGTTAATTTTATATTTGTCCATCAGGTAATTGTCTACCATGTAACTGCTGTAGTTTTTCTGATTTTTGTGGTTGAAATGTGTTTAATGTTTGGTTTCAGACCATATATGATAATGCTGAGTTGTTGCATAATTGCATTTATGTGATGGTTCTGATCACGAATTGGATAGAGCATCTGATTGGTTGTTTGACAGTTCAGACTTAATCTGATTCATTATTTGTTTTTAGTTGTTTGTTTTCCATGTATAAATCATGTGGTTCTTCACAAGAGAGATTCAATATTGGCTTTAAGCAATCGGTTCTTGTTGGGTACAACTGGGGTCTTGCATGTGATTTCAGAGGTGTTACAAGGTAAAATAAGTAAAGAAGAAAATGCTTTTACAACAGTAATTTGATTTCTCACTTGAAAAAATCTTTATATTACTTGGAGTTTCTATATATCTTATATTAATTATATATTTTCTCTTTTTTCCAATTCTGGTGTATATTCAAACCACATGTAGGGCATTAGCTTGTAGTTCATTCTGTCTGACGGTTGATTCCTAGTTTTTCAACTTATATGTACATCGATTTCTTGGTTGGCTGCCTTTTACTGCATTTTTTGCTGTTGTTAAAAATGTAACTTTTGAAGAGAAGGGTCACTTTTCTGGTTTTGTTAAATAAGTCAAAGGTGAACAGCCCATGCAAAATATCTGAAAATAGAGAGGGTGCATAGTGCGTACGTTTCAGCAGAATGGAAGAGTTTGTTGGTCATTTTTCAAGTCGTCTGACTTTGCTGCTTTTCTCTGATACTTTTTGGATCAGCTGCTGTGTGTTGTGTGCTATGTGCTAACTCATTTGGCCGACTACGACTAATGAACTTACAAATATTATAATCTGGACCGCATTTTTTTTATTTTTTAAAATTTACAAATGCACAGATAATTCTTTCACATTTACTAATTAAAATTTGCGAAAATAATTGTTAAGAGAATAACAAGCAAGTAAAATTTTGTTTAGTAGGTGTGCAAAAAAGGGCCGGACCAAATCGCTAAAAACCGGCTTGGTTTTTGATAAATCAAATCAAATCAAATCAAATCAAATTATTCTTACCAAAGTACTTTTTTATATATATCATATTATGATTGGATTTTTATAATTGTTTGTTTACTTGATACATATTCTCATATTGATATCATTTCACGTTTATTATTTTGTTAGTGCCAATTGTTCATTTGAATATTTTAGTGAAATTATTTCAAATTTAATAATTAATTATTTGATTAGTGGTAGTTAAATTTAAGAAATTTTTTTCTTTTGACATACAATCCGGTTATGAATGGCTTGGTTTGGTTTGATTTACAAACTATTTTTGTGCTAAACCAAACCGAACCAAACTATTAAAATTTATTAATTTGATTTCTGGTTTGATATCCAAACCGGACCACGCCCTACTCTAGGACTAAACCAAAAAAAAAAAAAGCCAGCACAACTGGACTCAAATTCAATTATGGGCATATTACAGACTTGGGACCCTAATAATAGCAAGTATTCCAACGTCAATGTCCTCAGAGTGCTTACATTAGATACTCAAAGACTTTCAGGTACTTTAAAATCAATGAACCAGTACTACTGGACTTCGGACCAACAAATACGTCACAAATTGACAGACTTTAATTGATGGAGAAAATGGGGGTTGAAATATCTTGCTAACCCTGTTTGGCACAAACTGCAATCGTATGGTATGCACACAGTACTGTACACCATGTTTGGT
>QANT01001413.1:0-19297 GCA_003254885.1 Purshia tridentata | reverse complement strand
AGGTCTCACCATGATGGAAATCTAAATTTTTTTGTGTGAATTTGGTGTTAAAGCTTTTTGTTTGTTAGGAAACATAAAAATGGTGGATGATATATATAGAAGTTTGGAGAATATGGCCGTTAAAATTTTGGAATTTTTTTCTATCTTTTAATAATTTTCAAGAATTTTTTAGAGTTGTAAAATCATTTTTATAATTAAAAAAAAAAAACTGCTAAGCATACCTGGGCTGTTGGTCTCCAACGGTCCGTGATCTGCACCATTCAATTATAAAAAAAGGGCAGCAACGACTATTTTATCACAATCGTCCATCTAGCAACGGCTCTGTAATCAGAGCCCACCGTGCCTTCCATGTGCCAGCAAGGCTGCTCAGTTGACACCCCACGCCAGTCATTAAAGCAGGCTATTTCTTTCCCCACATGTAGCCTTTTCTCTCCTGCCACTCAGTTTCTCTCTTACTTTCCTATTAATTCTTTGTGGGCTAGGCTTTTGGGTATCACTTTTTGTGATACCCAAATTTCACTATCAGATTAGGTTGATGGTCATTTTAGCTATCATATTCTGGTCCACAATAGTGAGTGATTGCCAAATTAATACTTATGTTGGCTTATCGGTATCAAATTTCAAGTGGATAGTGGAGGGCTTTACTTGGCTGACGGCTCGTTAAAAAGTAGACCGGATTATCATCGGTTGGAGTGTTTGAATCGATCTATCATACTACTTTCGATTTTGGACTTAAAAAATAAATAAAAAAGCTGTAAACAAAATAGTGACAAGAAAATTAAAACAATTAGTATTGAGTTATTGGGATAGAAAAAACGAAAAGGTCGGAGTCGAAAGCAAACTCGGTGGAAGTTTGCAATTACAGTTGTGTCCTTGATTGCAACAGTTTGTTCGTCGTTTGATAGATCCTTGGCATTGCATTGAAATCTTGGATGTGCATTTCATTGAAATGGAATCATCGGCTTCAAATCAAACGGAGTTCGATTACTTGTTCAAGCTGTTGATGATTGGGGACTCAGGGGTTGGCAAGAGCAGTCTCCTCCTCAGCTTCACTTCCGATTCCTTCGAAGACCTTTCGCCTACCATCGGTTTGCATCTTCTTCCTCTGATCCTTTAGATTTCCATGTCGTCTTTCGCTTTCCTGAATTGCATGCCTTGCTCTTTATTTTTTGGTGGGTGCAGGTGTTGATTTTAAGGTGAAGTATGTTAGTCTTGGAGGCAAAAAGCTCAAGCTTGCAATTTGGGATACAGGTAATCTCAAAGCACTGCTCTCTTCAAATTTTTGGGATTTTTACAGTTTTAGTGCTTGTTCTTGTATGATTACGTCATTTAGAAAGTTTTCTTTACGAAAATTTGTATGATAAATTTCAGATTTCAGAAATGCTGGAACATTTTCAAAAAGAAAATGCTTCAATTAAACGTAACTGATACTAGTAGCTCGTTGTGGATTTACTGCTAATTACAGGCTCGTTTTATAATTTGTTAAAATAATGAGAAACTAATTTTTTCCTGGTGTGTCCCCAAGGATGGTATTGATTTTGAGTTTTTATTACTCATCCACATAAAGTTGATCAGGCTGTCATAGCAACTAAATTGTTGAATTTTAATTACCATTTTGATTGTATGTTAATCAATTCCTTTGTTGCTCGGAATGTTTTAATCAAACCAATCTTGTTTCCTTCTGACCCTCAAAAAAGAAGAAAAAAACAACAACATTTTTTGCATTCTTGTGTCTGTTTCCCCCACACCCCACTGTTTTTTGGTAGAAACAATTGTTTTTTTCTATTTCTTTTAATGTGTATAATGGTTTTCCTTTGCAACCCAAATTGTTTAATTGTCCAAGTGCAACCACATGTGTTTTCAAAGAACAACTAAAATTCTTTCCAGTTGGGATTGAATCATAAGACTTGCACTCTCCAGGTCAAGATTTAATATGAATGGTAAGATTACAAATGAGCGCTGATGCATTTAAGTGAAAAAAAATTTCGGTACTCCTGCTAAGATATGCCTTTAAACTTTCCCTTACAGATCTATTTGTTGGCAGTTTGCTTGTGTGCTTGTTGACATTGTGTCGTACTTCATGAGATCATCTTGTTATAAATGCATGGATAAGCTATTCATGACCTTGGATATACTTCACCGCTTCTTTTGCTAGGAATTCATTTTTCTTGTACACTTCAGCATTTTATTTGTAAAGAGGATGGCTTGGACTCTTCCATTTCTAACAGGTTCTAAATGTTTATTAACTCAGCTGGTCAAGAGAGATTTAGAACCTTGACAAGTTCATATTACAGAGGTGCACAAGGGATCATTATGGGTATGCTTTACCTACACCTGTATTATATTATTGTTTCAAGTGAAATCACAGATAATGGATATTTCAAAGTTGTGAATTTTCTGTGAAATTTTAGAATTATAAAATTAAAAAAAAACCACTTTGAAATTTGAACTGTATTAGCTTCTCTCAATGCATTTGATGGAATTTTTAAAGATAAAAGGGACCATTCACTTGTTTATAATTTTTTAAATCAATGGGTTTTGGTTCTATAGAGTGGAGGAACCTTACCTCTAGCATACTTTTTGGTTTCACACTCACATTTTTTGAAACATTAAGTTGTTGAATGTGATTGTTCGTGCCTTTTTGCATAGTGTCATTATCATGGACCTCTGTAGGTATAAACGTGTGCTCAAAGTTGGAATTCCTTTAGGTCTATTAGGTTCACAAACTAGTGTGCATGTTTCCTTTACAACAAAAGCATGGACTGGATTATCATATTTATCCCCGGGATCTCATTATGTTGAAAATTAGTATATATATATATAGATATAAATATATATTTTTTTGATGAGAAACAAACTTTCATTAAAAGAAAATGAAGAAGTACATGGTACAATATAGTGGACAAGATGTCCACAATCCTACAAAATCCTAAGTAACCAGCTCTAAAATATTAAAAGGCCTAACAGAATACACCAACAATGAAAACAACCATAATGAACCCCTAACGCACAATAGTCTCCCAATTAGAAAAACTACAAAATGTTGAAAAGTAACATATTGAATGAATTGTTGTTTGAGAAGGAGATTAAGGCAATTTATGTTGATCTAATGATTTTCTGATTGTTAACAACCCCCCCAAAAAAAAAAAAAATCTTTTTTTTGATTGTTTATGTTGAAACCTAAGTGTATTAGTGAACTACTTTTTCTGATTGAACATGACTAAGTTTTCAATAGGATAAATATTTATTTTATTGTATAATCGTTATATATTTTCTTCACCTTATTAAATGCACAACCACACCCTAGGTTAGGGTAAGAATGACCATGAAATATCTATAACTATATCTATATATACATGCCTGATAAATAAGGCATCTATTGTGGAGCCCAATCCACATTGTATTTTGATGATTAAAACTGTCTACATTTTAGGTCTCTATTAAAGGATCATTCTTGCAAAAATTAGCTAAATCAGAAACTATTTACCCATTTGATTAAATGGTCATCATTCAAGTGTTTATCGAAAATATTTTGTTTGTCTATTTATTTGATCAAAGTTAGATAGCTTAATAGTTTCTGATTTGTCTAATTTTTTGCAAGGATGATCTTTAAATATAGACCTAAAATAGACGGTTTGAATTGTTGAAATACCATATGAAGTGGTCCCCATATATATATAAGATAATTTTTTGAAGCCAACCTGTCAATCATGATCGTTAAACCATGCCTACATTTGTGGTTGTCATTGACTATCTGGCAAGAAAAAATTAGGGTTAATGATACTTTGCACCCTTGTGCTTTGGGTGAAACTTCACTTTGGTCCCACGTGTTCGAATCATTGCAATGTAAAGCTTTATGTTTTGAAAACAATGCATTGTTATCACTCCGTTAGAATTTCTTAAATTTTGTGAGCTTAGCAATGCTGATGCCAAATTTATGCCATGTGGACAAAATAAAAAACCAGCTGGCATTCTAAACATTAAAAAATTTGAAATAAAATAAAATAAGTTAAAGAAACCCATAATTGTTAGGTTATTGTCTTGTTCTCAAAACCTAAGATTGGAATCTTTAACAGAAGAGTAGTGCTAGGAATCCAAAATGAGGTGGCATAGCCACATCATCAGTTTTTAGTTATTTAAAAAGAGTGCTTATATTTCCACATATCTATTCTATTTTCTCACTCACCTTATTTTTATACACTATTACCTCCCATTATTCTTATAGTACCCTTTGATATACCAATTCAAATACCCACCTACTAAAAACTCTTCTCACCCACCTACTAAACACTCTTCCCATCCCCCTTAATTATCAACCCACCCACCCATATTTTTTCATAATTCTTTTCTTCCATAAACCCTAATTCTACTTTGTCACCAAAAATTTAAAATCTTTGATACTATTTGGTTGATGCCCATACATCTATTAAAATGTATGATTATTCTATACCCTAAACCCTTTTTATTTATTTATAGTTTTAGATCAATAATTCCTTCTATTTTAATGTTTCTTTTGATTTAGAAATTGAATATTAATTTTAGTGATTTGATTTGGAATTTATGAATGAATTATAGGATGGGAATAAGACTCTTTTTCTTCTATTTGGCAAAAAGATGGGTGAGTGGAATGATAGTTAAGGGGGTGGGAATAATGTTTGAGTTGGTATATCAAGGGTATTATAGAAATAATGGGCGGTGGGAAGTGTTTTTATATTTTTTTCATATTTAGTGGTGGGTTTAAAAATAAGGTTGGTGGGGAAATAAGACAGGGGGGTGGAAATATAAGCACTCTTTAGTAAACCCTAAAAATAAGGTGGGTGAATCCTATGTGGCATATGCTATGTCATTTGGGATTCTAATTCAGTACACAAATTTGGGATCCCTAGCATTATTGTTCACATAAACACCTGATGTCTTGTGGGTTGACATGCAGATGTCGTCTCATGATTGATTGAAATATTTAGTTATGATAAAATAACTGTTTTTGGGCCTCTGATTCCATAATTCTTCCTGTGAAGTATTCATATGTTTTTTTGTAACTGGAACAGTCTATGATGTAACAAGGCGAGAAACATTTACAAACCTTTGTGATATATGGGCCAAGGAAGTAGAACTCTATTCAACAAATCAAGACTGCATCAAGTTGCTTGTGGGGAACAAAGTTGATAAGGTATTTTATTATTCCAATTTAAATTAGGAGAAGTAAATTTGTTGTTTAAGCATTTTTGGGGGAAAAAGAATTATTTTGTAGGTTCATTGTGAATGCAATTGGAACATAAGCACTCACTCGTGCTCTCTCCCTCCCTCCTTCCTCCCCCTACCCTCCCCACATCTCTCTCTCTCTCTCTCTCTCTCTCTCTCTCTCTCTTGTTCTCTATCTATCTATGTGTATATTTATGTATGCCATTCTTTCTTTCTGTTAAGAACAGTGGTAGATCCAATAAAGGGATAATTCCAAGCTGAACCCTTCGGTTTGGGCTTATTCCATCCAGACCTCACAAGTTTCATCTAATCCACTGATATACCTATTTTTTAATAGCCATTCTTTTGGTCATATGGATGGAAAGGAATAGAAGAATTTTTGAAGATTTTAAAGGTCTGGGGTCGAATGATCTGTGGGATAGGGTCAGATTTTGGTCATTGCTATGGGTTTCGGTTTCCACAGAATTTAAAGATAGCACCCCTTCTGTTTTTCTCCTTAATTGGAAGGCTGCTGTTTGTTAGAGTACTTCAGCTAAGAGTGTTGGGGGTTTTCTTGGTCTTAATGTTGTGTTGTATTGGTTGGAATGGTTCCTTGTCTGTTTCTCCCTTTTTTTTCTTTTTTTATTTTTATTTTTTTTATAATTTATGCCTGTTTATCATTGAATGGATTCCTTTTCCTCTGACCTGTACTTTTGATTAGTTTTAATAAATCATTTGTTTCTTCTAGAAAAAAAGAAAACTGTCAAGGGTAAGACTCATTTTAATCTTAGAAAATTAAACAAAAAAGTTATTACCTTCTTCTCTTCCCATAAGCCTCAAAAAATATATAATAAATGTAAACAAAAATTGAACACAGTCAGGCACCTCCAACCTTGAAGGTTGCAAGTGAAAAGGTCCAGTTTTGGGGATTCTTTAGATGTGGGTTAGGAAAGAGGGGCTAAGAAGGAAAAAACTTGTGATGGAGGTCTGTTTATGGAGGCTCCTACAATTAATTTCCTTGGCCAACACAGCTTATATAATTAGGGTTTGTACTGCTAGGACAAGATTTCTTTTAAAGAATGAGAAATCCCAGAATTTGTGCAATAAAGATGAGGCCACCTGGGCAAAGCAGATTGCGGACAAATTCACTACAAAGGATATTATGGGACCAAAGAAATTTGCTTTTAAGGTTCAAAAATTTATTTCTAGGGCTTGAGGGTGTCCCCCAAAATATCGGGGGCTCCTGATGTATATGTTTCTTCAGAGAACAAAATTAAAGGGGAAGTTGATTGGTATGGGATTCTTGGTGCATAGCTGGGAGCAGATGATGAGACTGAGGAAACAATGTAGGAACATAGCTCTTATGCTCCATTCTGTTAAGAACAAGTATATAGGAGCTGATGGAGCATTTAAGCTAATTTATGAGGCATGGAGTTTGTTGTCTGCTGAAGTTTAGAGAATAGCATATGGCCAGGAGAGGAATGCAAAAAGTTTGACTACAAGTGGGGTTCACAAGCATCTTCAGGGGCCAATGGTTTTTCCAAGCTCACAAAAAGTACAACATCCAGTGCAAAGGCTCAGAATGTTACCACATGGTCAGGTTTCTCTTCAGCCTCTGCTCCATCTCATAAACCAAAGCCCAGTGCATATTGTTTTTAAATTTGATTTTTCATAAAATTTTCTAAGAGTAATTACCGTTAACACTTGGCTGGTCCATAAGAAAAAAATCTGGTTTTAGGTTCTTTGATATAAGTAATCCTCTCACTCTCACTCTCTCTTAAACCCAGACCCCTCACCTCCATCTGGATTATTTGGCCTAAAACTCACATCTTCAACCCTTAAATTCTTGCCAACCTCACTGACCAGGGATTCATTATGGGGTTCCTGACTCAAAAGTGTTGGATATCCTGTTTAGTAAAATACCCAGGTTTCCAGACTGAGAGTTCTATTCACCACCTTGGAATTACTCAACTCAGGGATAGCGGGCACAGAATAAAAAGGTTTCCGGGAAGACAAATTTTACCCTCAGATACAGCGGTGAATCACCTTCTTAAAAATAAAATAAAAAGATACAGAATTATTCACTGATGCAGGAAAACACAAGGTGGGTGTTGCCTAAGGTTATATTGCGCTCAAGATGATAGAAATTTTAAGGAACAAAGAGGGTTTGCTGTAAGTTCCAAGAAATAGCAGAGACAGACAAGAATGTAAGGGGAACGATAGGAGAAGGTAGAGGAGTTACCAAGACACCAAGCCCTCAACAACACTTAATTTTCATTAATCAAAATCTGATTTGGTGTCCAGAAGAAAGCCTTATTTATAGGCTTCAAATACATCGCCCAAAGACTCCTGAAAATACCTAAAGACCTCTGAAAATACCAAAATATTCATTATATATTATAGAAATATGAAAAGGCTCATTAGTGTACTCTCTCACACACACTCACATTTCACCTCACAAAGTGCAAGAACGAGAGAGTGAGAGTGGTAGGGGTTTAGACAACGAGCATCAGAAGCGAAGCTGAAGATAGTGGTGGAAAAGGGCAATATGCTGAAGCTTTTAGAGAAAGCAGAAGATGAAAACTTGGACCACTTAAATGAAAAGCTTGTCCTTAACATTGAGAAGTTGTCAGAGGTCCAATATGAGGTTGAAAAGTTCAATGAGGAAGCCAGTGGTAAAGTCAAGAAGTGGAGCAAAATTATATTGAGATACACAAGCCAGTCTATGATAAGCGAAATGATATCAACAAGGCCATTTCTGAATTTTGGTTAACTTCTTTTTAATTTGCCCGTACTTGGTGAGCTCTTTTTCTTTACTTCACTTTTTTATACCCAGAAATACCCCAAACCCGCTTTGTGGACCCGGGCCGAAATTGGGGCTTTGTGCTGAACCCCACAATCTTTAGGTGGTAGGAGACTCTAGTAAATAGCTAGGTAGGTACCTTGAGCAGATTTGAACCCCAGACCACATGGGAGCAAACCATGGGCCTAACCATTCCAACCAAACCCTCGTATATACTTGGTGAGCTTTTGACCGAAGAGGATCAAAAGATTCTCAAGTATCTAACTTCTTTGTATGTGGAGGATTTTGAAGACGTGGTTGCACCATAACATTCTTCAACCCCAATCCTTATTTTGAAGACACAAAGATTACAAAGACCTTTAACTTGATGAAGGAACAAAAGTTACTTCTATATTGATAAAGTGGAAAGAGGGAGTGTGCATACCTAATGGAGTTAATCAAGTTAGGAAAGGTAACAAGCATCCTCTGGCTGAGGAAAGCTTCTTTAGTTGGTTTGGTGATAGTGAAGAGAAAGATATTATGGATGATATTCATGATAAAATTGCGGAAGTTATTGATGAGGAAAGATATTGTCTTTTCCTAAGATCCAAATAAATACTAAATAAAACTTGACATTAACACTTAGATTGGCTGTTTGACTTATTTATTTATTGATTTTATTTTCTGATTCATGCACTACCATGGACACTTCATTCTAGACTCAAAAGGCCTTGCTGTTAGATTTGGGCCATTGTATTTTCCTAAGACCCATATAATAGACTCTTAATAACACCAGACTTAACTAAACTTGACATTAACTCTTAGATTGGCTGTTTGACTTATTTATTTATTTATTTATTTATTTTCTGATTCATGCACTACCTTGGACACTTCATTCTAGGAATCTAGACTGACTTAAATAAACTTGACATTAACTCTTAGATTGGCTGTTTGACTTATTTATTTATTTATTTATTTTCTGATTCATACACTACCTTGGACACTTCATTCTAGGAATCTAGACTTAAAAGGCCTTACTGTTAGATTTGGGCCAGTTGGCTTAGTCTTGGGATTCCAAAGAGGATACTTCTTTTCTAACCAAGCTGTAGCTACTGCATTGCTCACCTTAGGAACAGAATTTACACCATGAACCTGTATACCCTGAATCCTTTTATGGAGAAGTTTCCTACCTGGTTTCCCACTGCATCAGTAACTTGAATATGATCATGGAAAAGAAACACTGATTCCGCCCCCTCAAAGAGGCCTCCTGTTGCTCTGTCAAAAAATAACTCAAATGATACACTGATTCTGCCACTAGATAACATTGCAATGCCTTGCCTTATGCCTCCTCTGAAAACATCGGTTCTGATAAATGACTAAAAACCAGACATGATACTCTGTAATTTCTTAAGAATCTGTCATTGAGCCTGGTCTGAGTAGCTTCTTTAAGGTACTTTCCCAAACTTAATAAGGAGAAACTCCTCAGTCTATTTGTCTGTCATTTTAATCACACCACTCCTAGATTTCTCGCCGACCTCAATTGTGAAGAGCTTCTTTTCCACCCTAAAATCCCTACTTAATATGTCTATAGGTCATTTTTTAAGGTACTTTCCTAAACTTAATAAGGAGAAACTCCTCAATCTATTTGTCTGTCATTTTAATCACACCACTCCTAGATTTCTCGCCGACCTCAATTATGAAGAGCTTCTGTTTTACCCTAAAATCCTTACTTAATATGTCTATAGGTCACTCTCTTGTGTCAAAATTGAGAATTGCAGTCCTTTTGGCCAATTCTATTTTATGGTAGCTTTATTTTAAATTCAGTGTGGGTTTTTTTCAATTGTTATTCTGTTTTGTTGTACTGCTACATCACGACAAGGATGTCCTGTTTTTGGTGGACATTTAACTGAATGAGCACAAGCGAAATTACAGGTCAAGTTTGTCTCAAGTTTTATTTGTGTCGAGCAACAACTTGACGGTCTTGAATTATCATGTTTATTTATATTAGGTACGTTTTGAGCTTTTGATATTAAATAGATCATTCTTATTTTTCAGGAAAGTGACAGGGTTGTAACAAAGAAAGAGGGAATAAATTTCGCTAGGGAATCTGGATGTCTCTTTATTGAATGCAGTGCTAAAACTCGAGTTAATGTGCAGCAGTGCTTTGAAGAGCTTGTTTTAAAGGTTTGGAAACCTTTTAACTATTTTAATCCCATTTATGGTACCTGTACTAATCTTTATTGAGCTTGTGTCCTGAGAATAAATCTTTTGACATAAAAAAACGTTAGAGAACAAAACTGTTTTCATAGTAACAAATAAACAATGCAAAGGCAGCTCTGTTAGAACTTTCTCAAAGAATAATAGTAGGTTAATTAGACATAAATTGCATGCCTATAATATTATCTTTCTAAATGAAAAATGATAGAACAAATGATTGCATGAAATGGGAATCATATGCAGATTCTGGATACTCCTAGTCTCCTAGCTGAAGGTTCTAAAGGAGTGAAAAAGAATATCTTTAAAGAGAAACTGCCACAGTCTGATGCATCCACAGGCAGCTGTTGCTGAAGCCGATACCTTCTTCTCAAACTTCTGGCATTCAGATCTCTAACTATAGCCGCAAATTGGTGTCTTTTTAAATCCTAAAGAAATTATTCTCATTGTATTCCCTATATGAACAGCAAATTACTTGTAAAATATAGATTGTGGTTTCTGTTCGTTTGTTTTTTTGTGTGTATTTCTTTTGGACTAATCTAGACAGAGTTGCATTTAATATCATGTCCAGGCCTGGGAGAATTTACTGATATAGCGCAACATAATTAAGCTGATTTATTATGTCATTTGTACAGAAAACGAGTTGTCACATTATTGAGTGATTCTGTTTCCAAGCTTCAATTTGTACTTCTCTTCATTGTTGATAAGCACAAGGGACAAACTTATTTTCTTTTTGGCTTAATATCGGTGTCAACCAAAGTTGATCAGAATCTCACGTTACACATAGAACTTATTTATGCAAACTATTCGTAACCCCTTATTTTGAACTTATTAATTCAAAACCCCCACCTTTAATAAAACTAATTCAACACTGTCTATTAGAGACTTGAAATTTCCCAAAACCCTCAGGTCAACTAGGATTGACCACCATATGTTCTAATATTTCAATTATAACCTTTGAAAAATATCAAAAGCCACATTTCAGATTTCCTTTCTCTTTCTTAACCTTATCTCTCTCCTCTTTTGTCACTCTCACTCCTTGCCTGTTAACCAGCGATATCGTTGTCGTCTGGCAGCCAACGGCGCCGAAACCAGTTCGGTTATCCTCTCCTTTTTCTCCTCTATCTAGCTAGGCCTTCTCTTTCCTAGAAAACCCACAGATATCCAAACCCAGCCGGAAGTTTGATTGTCATCTCTAACAGTGACTTCTAGATTCCAGCAGCATTGCAGCTGCTCTCCACTTCCAAAAGCTTCCTCTCAATGTGGTGAATGTGATGGTGGTCTTATATTCTCCAACTGACCACTGTGGACGGCGAATCGACGTCAAGAAGGTCTGAGACTTACCATCGCCATTGCTGGCGATTTCGGCAGCGAATTGAAATGGTTCCGGTCCCATTCTTCTCCCCTCGATATGCTCTCTCTACTGGTATACAAGTTTGGGTTCAATTGCTTTAAATTTCAAAAGCCTTAATTTGAAAACCCCAACCCCCACCGCTGCCATTCTCGGGTTTTGATGACTCCAACCACCTATGGTGAGATGCCACATTCTTGTGATTTGTTTCATGTAATGGTCTCTTTCGTTTTAATAAAAATATTATTTTTGTTTGTTGCTTACAATTCTTCAATGAAGCAAAATAGATCAAAAGAAGGAGTAGGCTTTGAGAATGCTCATGTATTTTGTGACAATTCTCGGAACTGTCTTCAGTTTTGTAATTTTCTGTGGTTAATTAATGAGTTTCACTATCTTCCATTATTTTCTTCACTTAATTTGATGAATCAATTAAATTGTCTCTTTTGTTCCTTCTCCTAGAAATCAAACAATTTGACCAAATTTGGTAGCCTAGATTGTTTATGTCCACTGGTTTGCCTTCCTTGAATTTGTGAATCTTTCTTGTTTACTATCTTGATGGGAAATTTGAGTTAAATGGAAGTGTGGTTCTTTGCAGAAAATTAATGAAACAGATTGCTCAAAAGAATTGGATGGATGGTTAGAAAGAGGGTTTTGGTTCTCACCATGAAATTGAATTTGTGTGTATACTAAACTTCGGATATTTGCATTTTGAAAGATATATTTGGCATCGTTCATTTTTAGTTGACTCGATCTATGTGCAATTTGCAGACATCAAGAATTTAAAATAATATGAGGAAGAGGCGATCGAACTAAACTTTCTAGTGGAGGTGAAAGCTCCGAGCCTTAGGAAGTGAGTGAGAGTTTGAGATTAGTTGAAAAATAATGGGTTAAATATCTGTAATTAGTTTTTAGTGAATCAATTTCAGTATAACTGAATTTTTTAATTAAATGTTTGAAATTTAGTTTTAGTAGTGTGGGTGTAACTATATTTAATGGCTTGTTATATTAGTAAAACTGAATGTATGTGTGCGATTGTGTTAGTGAATGTATTTAGTTTCAGTGTAACTGTTTTTTTAAAATTTAGTTTCAGTTTCAGTTTCAGTGTAATTGTATTTCAGAAATACAGTTACACTGAAACTGAAACTGTTATTTTAGTGAAGGTGTAACTGTTTTTTAGTGAATGTGTAACTGATTATTTAGTAAAGGTGTAACTGTTTTTTTAGTCTAGCTGTAACTATTTTTAAAATACAGTTGCAGTGAGTGCACGTCAAACTGTGTCAGTGCTCGTCAGATGTGTCAGAAGGGTAAAAGAGGCATTATAAGTTTTAGCAGGTTTTGAGAGAGTTTTTAAATGGGTTGAGGCTTAGAAAAAATTTTTGGTAGAGGGTTTAAAAAAAGTTGCTAAACTTATTTTGTCCCACTTTACTAATTGTTTTCACGTCTCACTTTGCTTTTTCTATACATTTTATTAGTCAATCCAAACTTTGTGAAATTTAAAAACTTTTAAGTTCAATTAAAAAAAATTAAAAACTAAAATAATCCCCAAAAGCAGCACAATCCACTTCCCCTCATCGATCTTCTCCTCCACCTCACTCCTCCCTCCCGCACCCAAGCCTTGCCCCACCCCCACCACCTAGGCACCCACCTTTCTCAGCTTCAACTATGCCGGCTACCCTTCTCACCATTGGGGACTTCCCCTCTTTTCTCTCTCCCCCCCTCTCTCTCTCTCACACACTCATTGACCAAGATTTTGTTTTGTAAGTAAAACCATCATAGAGTATCATATATGAACCCAAAAAAATTAAAAAACAAAACAAAAGTAGAGTAGGAATTACAGTAGCCATTAGTTAGTAAGCACTAGGAAAACCAGAAAAATTGAAATGCCCATTTCGATCAAAACAAATTAAGATAGGTGGTAGTCTTGGTGTTTGGAGGAGGAAGGCCAAGTGGAAAGTCATCACAAATAGATCCTATTTTTCCTTCATCATTTTTATGGTGGAAGGTTAAATACTAACTAAAATTTCAAATGCCCAGTAGTAGATGTTGACCCTCTTTAGTTGAAGCTCTGAGTCACCATAGTAGCAACCAATGTAGTTGATGCCATGCTTTGCACATATGACTTATGACTTATGCTCACAGGGTCTGAGCATTTGAATACTTCGGCCACATGATTTATGACTAACATAGAGTACGCTTTTGCCAATACCCTTTTTTAACCAAGATTAAGAAGGACTTATAGACTGATTATTAGGGCCTCGTACTCGGCTTGATTGTTAGTACAATTGAATTCAATTTGAAGGCAAATTGGAATTTCTGGCCTTCAGGTGTTTCGATTACTGTTCTTGCTCTGGTCGATGCTTGGGCTCTTGACCCATCGAAGCTCATGGTCTAAAGGTTTTTTCGCATGGTCCGAGCGTAAAGTGCTTCTATCTCGACCTCCTTGACTTCTTCAATAAGAGTAGAAGGATGATGTGCTAAAAAGTTGACTAAGGCCTGACCTTTTATTGACTTTTGAGGTACATATTGGCATGTTCTTTATTGGCCTCATTGTCTTGAGCAAAGAGGCTTCCAATGGACTTCTCGGCGGCCGAGATGTATAACTTTAGGGGTTTGCCCCTTTTTGGTGGCATTAAGACCAGCGGTGAGGCAAGGTATTGTTTAATTGAATCAAATGTCTCTTGATGTTGTGGTTCTAAGATGAAATATTCTTCCCCTTTTAGTTTTAACAAGGATGAGAATGACTGCACCTTTTTGCCCGAGTTGGATATAAATCTCTTCAAGAAATTCACCTAAACGAGGAAGGATTGTAATTGCTTTTTTGTTTCGAGGGGTGGGGCTTTGATGACAGCTTTGGCCTTGTTTTTGTCTACCTCGATCCCTCGTTAATGCACCAAGAAACCTAAGAAATTTTTGGCCGAAACGCCAAATGCACACTTCAACGAGTTCTTCTTAGTTCGAATGTCTTGAGAAATTTCTTTGTCAAATAAAAGGAATTTGGCAGCATGTTATCATCTGGTAGCATATCACATAACATTTGAAGCATGAAAGTGAAGAAACTATCAATTAAGCCAAATGAAGCTTTCAACTTGTACAAAAAAACAATTGCCAACAGCTTTGTGAACTTTGTATAACAAAGAAACAATGGCATTTTAGCCTCCCTGACCAAATTTTCAATGTCAGCCTCTTTACTTTCCATACGCTTCCCTACAACTTCTTCTTGTTCGAAAAAAAAAAAGAAGAAAAAACCTTGTACATCTTATATGTCTCAGGCATCTCGATCTACATCATCATGCACATTAGGTTTACTTAGTCTTTCACCATGAAACACCCACATCTTGTAATTAGGGTCAAACCCTTTCATGATCAAGTGTAATAAATATCTTTACACGTAAAAAAAATCAGTAAACCGGTAATAAATATTATTACGGCTCATCATTCCTTGCTTGCTTGTCATGAGACCCAATCACTTGTAGAAGCTTCTAAAACTTTTGACTTAGAGGTAGACTCGTTTAGTATTAGATATAGTTATATACCTTATGATATTTTAGGCATGTTTCTAATGTTGTATCAAACAGTATGTGCCTTTTGAGGGCGACTCTTAATGTATCCTTACACAGTCATTATTCAATCATTTTTTCCACTTACTGTTTTGGAATTAAAAGAAACTATGGTCGAAGGCAATACTATAAAAAGCAGAAACTTTCTCGACGACATTTTGGCCGATAAAATGGAATTTGATTGAGAAAAATAGTTTTTGTTGACAAAATGTTTGTTTTGTCGGCTTAAGACAATGACATATATAACTAGAATGGGCCGACAAATGTTGGGTCTTTGAGCGACTAACGGTTTGTTGGGAAAATAGTTTTAGGAGACAAATAAGTTTTGTCGAGACACCCTTCCACAAATTTGGACAAAAAAAATTAGCAGGCTTATTTCTCGCTTATAAAGAATTTTGTGACAATTTGGTTAAAAAAATTTGTCAGCCCAACATTTAACATAGTTTTAATAAAAGAAAATTTGCGAGCTTGTTTCCCGCTTATTAATTGCAAAGTGTTGTTATTTGTAAAAAGATACAAATAATAATAAAATATTTTATTCAAAAAATTCTTTGTTGGCAATGGTTTATCCTCAAAGCTAGTTTGTCAACATAAACATTTTAAAAATCATATATCACTTTGTTGACGAATGTTGTTGACAAAATCACTTTACTGCTTAAGAATTTTCTCGACTAAATGAAAATTTTCGTTGGGTAATGAACTGATGTATTTCGTAGAAAAAAAAGATTGGTTTTAGAGGTAGACTCGTTTAGTATTAGATATGGTTATATCCTTATGATTTATTGAGCCTCTTTCTGATGTTATACTAGATAGTATGTGCCGTGGTGTTTGCCATGATGACGACTCTTGATGTACCTTTATGGAGTCATTATTGAGCCATTTTAGGAATTGAAATAAATTATGGTCGAAGGCAAATTGATAAAAAATTGAGGTAGACTAATCATGAAGAGGGTGAGATTTCATCGGATCATAACATATTGGAAAACATGATACTTTCACTGTGGTAATCATATGTTTGTTTATGGCTAGCCATAATCGGTATAATTTATTCTGGATTTGTGTATTATGTACAAGCCTAGCAAGGGTTTTTGAAAGGATTTTCAAATGGAAAAATTTGAAGAACTTATTTTGGATGTTTTAAGGATCCGTTAGAAAATGATTTCTACTATGTTTTACACTGAGAAAAGTTTTGTGGGTTTCCAACTAGCTCGAGTCCCCTAAAGGAAAGGTATGATAGTATATGATGCTTACCCCCTACATTAATTTGTTTTGTTCCTTGTTTATTGGATGTTTTTATAGGTACGGAGCACAGTAAATAGAAGAATTTGGACGAAGGTTGAGTAGAGCAACATAGTGTGATTTGTCAACTTCCTGAATGAATTGGTGATTTCATTTAATTTTCTTCTCGTATCGAGTATGTTTTTGATAGTATTTCTTCTATTGTTTGGATGTGGATTTGAGCTATTTATTTTGATATTACGTGTTGTGTAGTTTTGGAACCTTTATTTTACTCTTGCCATATATTTCAAATTTTATTAATTCTTCAAGATTGTAATGAACTACTGCTTGGGGGTTGGTTTTATAAAGAATTAATTTTTCGTCTCATATGTTTCCGCCGTTATTATTTATCTCTGATCCAACTCGACTTATTCAAACAAAAGGCTTAACTCGCCTTGGGTGTTTTGAGAGATTACTACTGGATTAGTGGTGTTAATCTCTTAGGGCATTCAAAGTGCGTGTCACTGTTTCATACCTGGGTTTGAGGTGTGACAGCACCTCCCTTGTACAAAATTCTGCCTATAAGACATTCCAATAAAACTTCTAATTCAACAACCAACCTAAACCACTATAAGAGTACATGTGTGCCCTAAGGCAAATTACCTTGGGACAAAATTTCGGGCAATCATTTGTTGAGTAGACCCATTAAGACGAATGATATCCTAGAGCTATTTAAGAGGCGAGTATAAGTGGAATAAACATTTGTTATCCACAATATCTATACATCTCTATTGATAGTTCTTATACTGTTATTGATCGATTAGAATTACTGTTTGGGTAATAGTGTATCTGAGTGAGATCAGCACATCTTTTAAGCCTACTCAAATGTGGAGGTATTTAGTCTCGGACTGTGCATGTGGAGACACCAGGGGCAAGAGTATGCGTGCCTATAGTGAATATAGGTCCACTGAACAAGATCAACAAATGAGAATATTGTATGGAGCGAAACACTTGTCAAACAAGATCTTATTAGTTGTATTAGATTTGAAATTAGTACTTTGACTTGAGACACCATCAATTATCTTGTGTAATTGATCGCTGTGCTTTAGCGATGCAATGTACATGTATTGAGGTGCAATGTGTGTATTGCTGGGTTTAGTGAAAGGAATTATAACTGTATCTCAACCAGGCTCATGATCAGAAAGGTACTTGGCATAGAATCACGACTAGATATTTTGGCAATACTCTATCAGTGATAAGCTCTATATGTTTCCCTCTTTAAGGCCAAGCTGGGGCATCATGTTGTTCCTTCTCCTACCTTGCCTCTATTTGGAGAATTTGGTATTGTACAAATGGAACCATAATGGATTTTGGATCGTTGTCTTTTTAAACGAGGTAATCAACTTATTGTTTGTTGACTTATTTAATGGTGCGGTCTTCCAGCTAAGGATGCCATATGGGAAAATGCTGACTCCATTTGCGGCCGTTTTCTTACATTACTGGCCTGTGGACATGCCTCTTGATGGGGGGTGGACTTGATGAGTTCCCCTAAGAACTGTAGCTATGTAGATGGATATTTCAATATTTGGTTTGTCATTTATGTATTTCTTTTATTTCTAGCTTGTTAGTCAATTAGGTGATGTAAGAATGGCATAGCTAGGTAGCTATTGCTTATTGAGACATATGAGTCATACTATCTAGGGGTCGGCAATGGCCCGGACCTAATTTTTCCAGCTCGAGCTTGGATTAGAGGAGCCTAGTAGAATTTTCGAGCTGGGCCGGGCTGGGCTTGGGCCTAAATACACAAGCCCAAGGTCCACCTGTCGGGCTTGGGCCTTGCGGGCTTTTGGGCCGAGTCGGACTAGGCCCAAACGAGCTTTTGGGCATTTTTGACTTCTTTTTTGTGTTTATTACTTGAACATCAAAAACAACTTAAGAAAAAAATTTAGATATTGAATTTAGCTCATTTGGATATTTAATTTAGCCTAAACTTAATAAGTTCATACACATTAGGCCTCTTTCAATTTTGGTTTTATATTTTATACTTATTAAATAATAGTTTTAGTGTATAATGTTTAGGGAAGGGCCTAAACCCTTAATAATTGGAAGATTGAGGTTTAGGCAATTGGGAGATTGACTAATTTATGTGTAATTTGGGTTTCAATGAATCTAATTGGGGTTTCAACATTCAATTGAGTAATTGACTAATTTAAGAGTGATTGAGTTTCAAATTTTCAATTGGGTAATTGATTATTTGATTAGTAGATTACATAATACATAATACATAATCCATATAAATTATAAATTATGCATTGATGTGTAAGTATGTTATAATTATATAAATTTATAATTATAAGACTATAAGTTATATATAATTATATATAACTATATATTTTGTTATATATTTAGTTATATAATTATATAAATTGTTATAGGAATTAAAATTCGAGCCTAACTCGGGCCATTTTTCCGGCTTTGGGCCGAGCTTCGAGTGGGCCTAAATGGACCGGGCTTCGGGCAGGCCTTGGGCTTCAAAGGGATGGCCTAAAGCCCGTCTAAGAGACTTCCGGCCCGGCCTAAATTTCGGGCCTAATTGGGCTTCGAGCCTAATGGGTCGGGCGGGCTTTGGTGGGCTTGGGGCTTTGGGCTTTTTGGTGACCCCTAATACTATCCAAAGTGGATATTGAATTAGCTAGTATAAATTATCTTGTATTGGTTGTACTGAGGGGACAGTGAATGAAGAATAATTTTCTTTTTTAGCTTAATTTCTCATTTCTAGGGTCTCACCAAAACGACAGCAACTAAATCAGTGGGAGAGGAGGCAACGGTGAGCGAAGGGTGAGAGAGGAGGCGACAGCGAGTGGGGGCTAGGAGAGGAAACATGATGGTGACCTGAGGGTAAAAAAGGCTTAGATGGATGAGGGAGTTAGGATGGAGATGGAAAGTCAGCGAGATCGTTTGCACCTTTTGTTCTTTTTAGTTGAATCAATTTTT
>QANT01001411.1:0-12112 GCA_003254885.1 Purshia tridentata | reverse complement strand
ATTTCTAATTATTCCTTCTATATATACTAAAAGGCTAGAGAAGCTGTACTGTAGCTAAGCTGTAGCTCGAAAAGTCTGGTTTGCCCTCTTTCATTTTTCCTTCTGTTGGTATGGGTTATGATTGTAGGGTTGTTTGTGTCCATTTTTGTCTTTTTGTCCCCGTTCTGTTTTTTCCCTTCAGTGTTTCAGTTTTTAACACATGGTGCCATTCTTTTCTTTTTCTTCTGTTTCTTCTCACAGTCAAATAATTTATTTCTAATTATTCCTTCTATATATACTAAAAGGCCAGAGAAGCTGTACTGTAGCTAAGCTGTAGCTCGAAAAGTCTGGTTTGCCCTCTTTCATTTTTCCTTCTATTGGTATGGGTTGTGATTGTAGGGTTGTTTGTGTCCATTTTTGTCTTTTTGTCCCCGTTCTGTTTTTGCCCTTCAGTGTTTCAGTTTTTAACACATGGTGCCATTCTTTTTTTTTTCTTCTGTTTCTTCTCACAGTCAAATAATTTTTTGATCTAGTGGCTATGTTGAGGTTAAGGGTATGGATGTGCCCTTTGTGGTCATTGGGTTATGAAGTCAGATGGGTTTGGTTGTTCTCCTTCTCTTTCCGTCTCTTTGTCTCTCTGTCTCACTCATCTCTACCTCTGCTCTTTCTCTTTTTCTGCTCTCTCTCTCTCTCTCATCTCTTACTCTTGCACTCTCTGTTTTTTCTAGGAAAACAAAGTGCAAAACCTGGCCAAGGGATTTTCTGAGGAACCGGCCTTTGGAGTTGAGAGCAGTGAGAGTGCCGTGGTAGTCATTTGGGTTTTTTCTTCTTCTTCCTCTTGTTCTTGTTGTTTTAGCACAAGCTATAATATAAGGTGGTGTGGGTTTTGGTGCGCCAAGGGTGCTATTGTGCGCCGGTAATGGAGGTTTGATCTTGAGCTGCTGTTGTTAAATTCAAGTTGAAGCAACCTACACAGTACCCCCCAGTTTCCTCAACTAAAAGCTTCTTCTCAATTGTTGTTTCAATTTCCATGTGCAATATTATGCTTTTTCATTTTTGTCAATGTATGCAATCTCATGCTTTTTAGAATATAGTACAAAATTTGATTGCAAATAAATATATTGTTTGTGTCATGAAATTTTCAACCTTACAAATATCTGATACAGTAGTCAGGATTAGGGTTTGAAATCTTTTATAAATTCTAAAGACCCGCAGCAACGCGCGAGCACTTTTACTAGTATTTGCTAGACGATCAAACGCAACGCAGCCTTTTTTTACCAAAAAGGAAAGGACAAAAAAGGTGATTTATTCCTAAAATAAAGTTTACAAAAATCGTGTCCAAATTGGAATTCATCATTAATTTTGTAAAATGAAAATAAAAAATATGAAATATTATTATATTTTAATTTATAGAAATTTAGGATTAAATACTAAGTTGATTAGGGTTTGAAATCTTTTATAAATTCCAAAGACCCGCAGCAACGCGCGGGCACTTTTACTAGTATTTGCTAGACGATCAAACGCAACGCAGCCTTTTTTTACCAAAAATGAAAGGACAAAAAGGTGATTTATTCCTAAAATAAAGTTCACAAAAATCGTGTCCAAATTGGAGTTCATCATTAATTTTGTAAAATGAAAATAAAAAATATGAAATATTATTATATTTTAATTTAACTAAATAACCATTTTTAATACCCCTTAAACTTTTTTACCCCATTTTTTTTTGGTACCTAAACTAAAAAATTATTGAAATTTAGTATTTAAAGTCAATTAACCTTTTAATTTAACTAAATAACGATTTTTAATACCCCTTAAACTTTTTTACCCCATTTTAGATAACTTTTTTGGGTGAAATGTCCATTATACCCATTGTACAAAACTCAATATTTCGTCGTTATATATATTTTTTTCTTCTCTCGCTCTCTCTCCCTCCATCCCTTCTTCCTCAGCAAAACCCGTCAATAGCCTCTGTACGTAGTCTCTACTAACCAAACCCGCCAGACCTTGCTGTTCGCATAAAAGTCAATCTACCTTTAATATTTTATCCTCTTTAACAATAATTGACAATTAGTGGAAAAAAAAAATTTTAAAAAAAATTGACAATACTGAGTATCTTGGGTATATTGATCCCATTATATGAAAGAAAAAGATTTAAGATCTAAGGAGCATAATTAACTGGTAAACATGTGCTTGTTAGGAGAGATTATCAGTCATTCTACCCACAGTTGAAGTCATAATGGGTATTCTTATTAGTTGGGATCCTATTTATACAATAATTAGGTATCACTCATTGTCAAGGTCCCAAGGCCCATGAAAATTTCAAACTAGTTATTATTGAGGTTAAGAACATAAAAGATATTTTTAGCCACTAGCCACTAGGTTGATGAAAACTGAAAAAGGCAGTTTTTTCCAATCTGGGCAGTAAGCAACAGCACCTATTAGGCTTTTACACAAGGGCCAAAGAGATATCTTTGAAATGAACAAAGCAGCATAGAGCCATAGACATATGTACTGGCATATATGACAAAATTCTGAATTCTGTTCCCTAACTTGTCTGGATCAGCATAGAAAGGCAACCAAAGCAATGAGCCAGCTCTCTTGTTTTTTCATGCCATTAGAGCATAGCATTGTCACATGCATGATGCACCTAACTATATAATTAACTTATTTGATGGGACAATGACAAGTTGACAACTCTACCATAATTTGTCTGTCACTGTTAGAGTGCAGTGTGCTAATTCCTAGGGTGGGGAAACTGCAGTTTCAGATGCAGTATGCAATTCCTAGCAAACACATGAGCCCATAAATGGCTAAATTAATAGTATTTAAGGAGAATGGATGGTATATTATATATTAACAGGGAGGGAAGATGAGAATTGATAAAGCCAGGTAATGAGATAACAATGCCACAGGTCCATAACCAAAATTTAACAAGTCCCATCATTAGAAGCCACAGAGCTGTATGACAATTGAGAATTGGACCTTGAACAGGTCCAATCCAATCAATAACAACTCCATGTTATACTTGTTTTCTACCAAATTGTTGATTCCCCTGTAGATTTATTAATGAATAGTACTGACTCTTTATGCAGCGTTCCCCTTAATAATGCAATTTAAAATCAAGAAACATAGTTAGAAACTTACAATTGGAAGGCATAATGACAGAGTTGATTGTGAATGATTTATAATATTAGTAATAGATGGTTGGAGGTGGTTATAATATGAAGTCACCTTCCCCAGTGAGCAACAGAAGAAACCCAAGAAATGTTACGTTTTCATATTATTATTAGGGGAATGCTATGTGCCTTCTCTCTATTTGTTCATTTGACAATTTAATCTCACGATCGGAACCGTTCAATATCAAGATCATCATTTATAGATCAACTCTGCAAAAAATTATCCAAATCAGAAATCGTTTAGTCATCTAACTGTCATCAAATAAATAGATGGTTTTGGTAACAGTTAAATTCACCGTTAGTTATTTGATAATAGTTCGATGACTAAACGATTTTTTATTTGGATAATTTTTTGTAGAGTTGATCTATAAATGATGATCTTGATATTGAACGGTTCCGATCGTGAGATTAAATTGTCAAATGAACAAAAGAAGAGAGAAGGCACAAAGAGAAGGCATAAAGAGAAGGCACATAGCATTTCCCTTATTATTATACATATGTGATAGACACGTCAGTCCATCAGCATATGCAGCACCGGCAACAAAACATAGAGATAATTATACTTCATATTTGACCCTGAAGCCCATGTGCCTTGCCTGCCTCAGAATCAAAATTGGCAACTCACTACTCTCTACTCATCACTCTCTTACTTATTATTCCCACTTGCTACTTATATGCTACCAATTGGTTTGAGAGAGAGAGAGAGAGAGAGAGCTATTCGTGTAGGTTGAGAATTCAATTTTAGTTTCTATGGGTAGGCTTTAAATGAATGAATGGACCACAAACTGAAGCATATGTAAGTGTAAAAGACAACGTTAATCTATATCCAGTTATCCACAACCAAAATTCAAATAAAAGTAGCCACACCTTGATTATGAATGTTATGAATCATATGATTATTATGGAACAATTAGTAGTCTACGATAAACGAGAGGGAATAATTTTAACCTATTTTAATTTTTAACTCTCAACTCATTAAGTCTCTACTAGTTTAAATCATATAATTTTTGAAAAATCCTTAATTTTAATTTTGGTAATAATAATGGTAAGGGTTTGTAAGGAGGACCGAGGACGCCATCAGAGGAAAAAAAGGCAGTGGAGGACAATAATTGAGTAGATGGTGGATGAGGATATCCATGGAATAGCCAATCAGGAAAAGCCACGTAGCTTTCCAACTCTGTAGTATTAAGTAATTGGTCTTCATCAATCTTGGTTTGGCACCAGGGGCCCAAAAGCAATATATGCTTGCTCCCGTGTAAAGTAAAACAGAGCTTCGCAAACTTTTTTTGAAACGACGAGGAACAGATTAGCAACTTTATTAGACCCCACGATTCTATTTCGTGATAAGATATATAACAAATCATGGCAAAACTAGAATAATATAATAAAACAAAGCAGAGTCCATATGTGAAATTAAGTAGCACATATAAAATTAATTGATTTAGTGATTCACAATTGATGAAAATCAAGCACAAAACACAAGCAGAGCGGCAACAGTTTTACACCCACATAAGTTACAAACATAATTGTCATAAAAATGACACAGAGAAAGACAGCATAGCTGATGAGCTGAACTGGGTGGGCTTGGATAGTCCCAGTTTCAAATGTTTTGAAACTTAAATTGAATTGAATTAGACAACAATAATAAAAACAATAATCACAATTCACATCAACAATCAGAAATCTTAATCCTTAATCGAACATGCATGAAGCAGGCGTAGCTTTGATGTCGGCGGGCGACGTCCACACGATGTCCTTGAGGGCCGGTCTGAGCTCCTTGCTGCAGAACTGGTTGTACTCCAAGGTATCCCCATTGTCCTTCTTCACCTCCACCACCAAAAACGACGGCGTCATGGCAAATATCTCCGCCGCAATCGCCAACTTCCCCTTCCGGCCGCTCTCCTGCCCCTGCAGCCTCACCATGGAGTCACTCTTCTTCACCCTGAACTTCCCTGCCCTCGCCACCTCCTCCAGTGTCGAAATCACGCTGCTCGCCGACCTCGTTGTCGCGAATCTCAGCTCCTCCCTCTCCTCCCTCTTCTTCTCCTCGAACAACGGCGACAAATCGAACCCCTCCGACAAAGAAATTATGTGGAAAGCGTTCAAAGTCTCCGTCTGCTTCGAAGTCGTCTTCTCGTAGCTCTCGTCGAATTTCTGCTCCTCTTTGGTCCATACGCTCTTGGGTACTGATTTCTTGAACCAGGAAGAATCCATGATTTTATAAGTGGTGATTCTGGTGCTGGGGTTGGGATCGAGAAGCTTGGTGACAAGTCTTCGGGCCTCGGAGGAAAACCATGGCGGACATTTGAAGTCTCCCCTGTAAATCTTCCTATACATGGCCACCAGATTGTCGTCTTGAAATGGCAGAAACCCAGCAAGAAGCACATAAAGAATAACCCCACATGACCAAAGATCAGCCTTGGCTCCGTCGTAACCCTTCTTCCCAATCACCTCCGGAGCCACATAAGCCGGTGTGCCACAGGTGGTGTGCAAAAGCCCATCTTGCTTCAAGTGCTCAGAGAAAGCACTCAGCCCAAAATCTGTTACCTTCAAATTGCCATCTTCATCGAGAAGAAGGTTTTCGGGTTTGAGATCTCGGTGGTAGACCCCGCGGCTGTGGCAGAAATCGATGGCTGAAATAAGCTGCTGGAAGTAAACCCTGGCGACGTCTTCCCTCAACCGACCTTTGGCAATTTTGGCGAAGAGCTCACCGCCTCGGACCAGATCCATGGCGAAATAGATCTTGGACTTGCTGGCCATGACCTCGTGAAGCTCCACGATGTTGGGGTGCTTCACCATCCTCATCACCGAGATTTCCCTCTTGATCTGCTCCATCATCCCCACCTTTATCACCTTCTCTTTGCCGACCACCTTCATGGCCACGCTTTTGCCGGTCTTGAGGTTCCGAGCATGGTAGACCTTAGCGAACGTGCCGTGACCCAGAAGGCGGCCCAGCTCGTACTTGCCGTGAAGCAAGCTGGAGTGGCCGCTGTCTCCGCCTTTTGGATTAGCCATTTGGTACTTAGCGACTAGAAATTAAAGAAATTAAAGCTAAAAGCAGTAGCTATGTGTTTGATTGATAGCCTGAGAGAGAAAAAAGAGGTGACAATGAAATGAATGAAGCGAAATCGATCACCCGTCTTCAACGTGTTTGCGGTGGCAGTTCCTGCCGCCGATGCAGCGCTTGGCACGCACACACAGCTCAGGCTTTGCTACCGAAGCTCCTCTCATCTCTCTGCATTCCCTAAACACCCTCACCTTGCTAGAGATGATACCCTTTTATTTTTTGGGGCTGCAAAAAATATGAGCTCTTTTTTAGCCTCTTTTTCACTCGCTCTATTTTCTTCTTCTCACTTTCTTAGCCTCGGGTTATATACTACTCTTCTCTTTGAAAATTACGGTTTTGACACTCGCTCCAAACCCGCTTCATGTTGGGTACGTGCCCAAACTCTTCTGCGTCTTATTGGTTTTGACGTCATGCTTTTGTGACACGTGTGAGGTTCCGCTTCGGTTTCGGTCATTGCTCTCTGGTGAAAGGTGTGTTATTACGACTCTGTCCTTGCCACACTAGAGGTCGTTTTGCTTCAATTCTGTGGGCCACAACTTTGGATGTGTGAATCGGTAAGGGTGATATAACTTATAAGATAAGCAGTAAATTAAATTGTGGGAGGTCCTGTGAAATTTCACTTTTATTTTATGTAAAGCCTAAAATGGTAAGTAATAAACCCGACGAGGAGAATGACAGGGTTACAAGAATATCCTCCTTAACAAATACAAAATTACAAATAAATGAATAGTGATACGTTGGGTTGGGTAACGGGTTCATGAATGTGAAACTCTGATCAAATTGTTAATTAAGGAAATTAAGTAAGTGACACGTGTCGTCTATAATTCAATGAATGTGAAACTCTGATCAAATTGTTAATTAAGGAGAAATGGATTTTGCACCTACCAATTAAGTAAGTGACACGTGTCGTCTATAATTCAAGTAAGTATCGCTATTAAGTTTTATTTTTTACTGATATTATATTATTATATAGGTACAAATGATGAGCTTGGGATTCTGTGGGTGAGAAAGGGGAGGTTTTTATATTATTATTGGAGCATTAGAGAGTGACAGCATTGGATGAATATATATAGTTATATAGTGGTGCCTTGTAGCCGCATTTCTAATGAACAGAAAACACATATAGAATAGAAGCAGTAGGCACTAGATTGCAACTTGAAAGCTGGGCTAAAATACAATGTAGCTTCTAGTGGATCTTTTTTTGTCTTGGACCAACAACTTGTATTTAAAAATAATAATTTCTCAATAATATCTTGGCTTTCTTTACTATTACAGGACACCAATAGTTACCCTCTACACTCTGCAGTGAGGCAAGAGATGATCCGTATGAATTATTTTCCACACATGATCGAGTAGAGTCATAAACTTTGTTGGTCCAAGTTCCAACTACAAAAGTAATATATATATATATATAGTATGAATTAAGCACTAAATTCATATGGGATCGAAATTGCCAGGAACTGCAAATTGGGTTTGGGCGTCTGTAGACTCTGAGCGTTTAAGTTGAAATGAGGGGAAGTTGCTGAGAGACTGAGACTGTGAGCCCACCTTAAATTTTCTATGGCGGCCATTCTATGTCACACGTTTCGCACCCACACTTTGAAACTAATAAATATGAATTTGTCAACCACTAATCATTCAGTCACGTTATTAATACGGTTTACGAATACATGAGAATTTAAAAAAATGAAAGAAAAGTAGTATTCGGGTTTTTTCTGGTTCAGGTTAATTGGTTTCCTAACGTCCCACAAAATAAACAATGAAACATATATGTTTTTGCAGCTGTGCTTGTTAATTCCTGTCCTTTGCTTTAGCCAGTTGTTGACCCTACACACCCTTCAATTTTTGTTCATTTTTTTAAAATATTCTCGATCGATCAACAACCCGCCGATTGATGAATGAAGCTTAGCTAATTAAGTTTTCGTTAATTAATTTGGTAATTAAAGCTTATTATGTGTTTTCTATTCTCATTTAGAATTGGAAATCATATTATATTTAATAAGTGAAGATTAATTGATACATACATACATACCTACGTATATAATGACCAATAATGCATATATATCGCAAGTGTAGGTCCAACACTGAATTACCCCCCTGCGCATGCATAAGGACTGTGCGGGACGACCAAGCTAGTTTACTTTTATGCATTAATAAAGAGACGTGGTAGTGAAGCTTATGGTGGACCAAATTCTATACCAATAATTAAGTTTTATACAATACCATGCATAATACCTTAAAAATGTCAATCATCACAACCTCTATCATCGACACATTCTTCATATATATGTGGTTATCGATTAACAATGCAATTACAACAACTATATATGCATCATGAATTCCTCCTCATGATATATATATATATATAAAGTCTACCACCTTGCATCATTTCATATATATATATATATAGAGAACAAGGATGGGTGTATATATGACTACTTTAATTATAAAGGCAATTACATATATAGATCATGATATTTGTTGGTATCTCTCGACTTGTTGCTTCTCATTTTTAATTTTTTAATTTCAAAAGAAATATACAAGTTTGTGCATGTTTTATGCATGGATCGACTTGAAGACTTGAAGCCTCTCATTTTTCATTGAATATGGTGATCGATGAAGAATGCAAGCTAGATTAGTGTGTGTATTCAAGCTAGATCGATTCATAACGTGCAATTAATGTCCCCATTTCCAATACTAATTAATAATTTTCTTCCTGTAAGAATAATTTGAAATGTCTACCTCCTACTATTAATATTACACCCTGTGTTCCACAGACCAATCAAAACTGACCAGGTTTACAAAAACGTGCATCCATTAATTTCCCTAATGTATTTGATCACTGTAGAACTAGTTTGTTATGTTGGGCACGCCTCTTGGACAAAGAAATTGCTGCATATATACATTATAATTAAAAAGTTTGTGGGCCTTTAAAAAAAGAAAACACAAAAATCAAATGAGAAATGTGCGTTAATCAGTTTCAAAAAAGAAAAAGAAAAAGAAAAAAAGGGTCAACAGCAGCAGTTGACCCTAAATGTGCGTTAGTGTGTGTATTTGAAGAACTTAATTGTAATTAAGTAGCTTAATTATTTGCATAAAATATTAAAATGGTAGTGGAAAGTGTAATTTATTAGGTCAATAATTGTGAATTTGTGATGATGATGAATCCATTGCCCCGTTGAGTTGATTAGCCAAGACAAAGTTTTCATTTTCCACCCACATGCACTTTCAGTTCCAGTTCAATAACCCACCACCTCTTTCTTTCTTATTTCACTAAATTTATTTTCTTTTCTATCTTTTTAGAACAAAGAGCCAAGCATTTTTCTTATATTATAGTATGCTTTTTCGTTTAATTAATATCTAATTAAACATATACAACAGCGATACGATGAGAATAGAGAATTGAGATCGAGGTAGTCTTCATCCCATACATGCATGCGGTACCTGAAATTAATGTGTCTATATACTTTTGTGGTCTGCTGGATCGGCATAGACTGACCCAGGTGTAAGTGGATATGCATATATAAATATTTATTTGAATACATGATACATATATAATTGCAATCATGCACATGTATATACGAACACTCAAGTCAGTAATTAAGTCACAGGATGTGACAACCATAGTCCATACCCATGATCGATCGAGAAAGCTTCTCTAGCTAGCAACCAAATTATAAAAACAAATTAACAGAAAGACAAATATTGTATTCAAATTATTGGTGCATACTATATACTATATATATAAATTAAATATACTTAGATTTAATTAATTAATTAATCTCAAATCGCAGGAGGATGCTAGATGTCTGCAGGTCCGTGATTGTTGCAGTTTCAAGGCTAGGTTTTCTTAATTTTTTGTTGGGGCTTCTGGAAGGGAAGTCCACACATATTTAATCTTAATTTAATTATTTGTAATCATATTAAGGTGTTTCCCAATTAATAAACTAATGGGAAGAATGAACCTAGCTTGTAATTATAGAGATCAGACAATACATTACGACGAAAGAGACTAAAATCTAAGTGAAATTATGAGTAGTTTCGTCCCCGCAAGCTTCAATCCAAATTAGCAAGGTTGCATATTTATATAATTCGACCTAATTAATCCGAATATCATTTAAAAAGCAGCTAGTTTAAGGTCTTGCCCTCTTGGGGGGTTATTATTATTCTGCATATATAATAAATTTTAATTGATCTGATCAAGATTAATCAATACCTTAATTAATTAGGTTAAACAATTATTTAACTCTAAGTCTGTAAGGGTGGGCCTCACAGGGAAATAAGAGATTGAGATCCACATATTTGCGATTTTGGATGGACCGCACAGCCAGCATTTGAATTTTGAAGCGAATAATTGATCTCAAACGTCCCCACATGCACTATGTCTTTTGCATTTGACATATATATCATTATTATATGGGATTTTTTTTTTATAAGTCCATTTGGGCATTTTTACTGTTCATTAAGCCCAAATACGGAAGTCAATTACCTTGTCGGCCCACTTTTTAAAATGATCCAAAACATGAAAAAAAGCCATTAAAAAGAAACAAAATTACAACACTGCCACTGGTTATTCTATGCCAACCTACGTTGTCATTTCATGTTCCTCTCATTATTTTATTAATAAGTTTTGACAACTTACTACATACTTCACTGTGTCTTTTTAATGATTTTATTAATAAGTTCTGACAACTTACTATATACTTCACTGTGTCTTTTCTTGTACATTTCATTATTTTATTATTGAACTATTATAACTTGTGTGTTGTTTGGTTTTAGGTTATTGAACTAAATTTTAAAAAAAAATTACATCCAAAATTGTATAGTGAAAAAAACACAAAATCAATTGCCATTTACATACAATGGTAGTAACATTTTATTTATACTATATGTAGTAACAACCTTAACCCTATTTATATATTGTTACTAACAACCATAGCACCACTTACATTGTTATTGAAAATCATAGCCCTTTACATATTTACCGACAAGCAGTAACAATCATAGCCCAATTTACATATTGTTATTGCTTGTCAATAACAATCAGAACCCATTTACATATTGTTACTGACAAATAGTAACAACCATAGTCTCACTTACATATTGTTACTGCGTGTCAGTAACAAGTATAAACCTACTTTTGTTACAGACAAGTAATAACAACCATAGCCACATTTACATATTGTTACTAATTACATATTGTTACTGCGTGTCAGTAACAAGTATAATCCTACTTTTGTTACTGACAAGTAGTAACAACCATAGCCACATTTACATATTGTTACTAATTGTCAGTAATAATTATAGCTTCACTTATATATTGTTACTGCTTGTCAATAACAATCATTAGCTCTACTTTTATATTGTTACTGACAAGTAGTAACAACTATAGCCACACTTAAATATTGTTACTGATTGTCAATAACAATCATAGCTCTACTTATATATTGTTACTGATAAGCAATAACAACTATAGCTCTACTTATAAATTGCTACTGACAAACATAACAATCATAACTTCACTTATATATTGGCTATAAAATAAAAATGACAAATTCTATTAACATAACTCAGATGCATATATACAGATCGCATGCCTTGGTTCCTTCATCAGGTGAACCTAACTATAAACTTGAGAAAAAAATCATGTAATTATTCATTTTATTCCATGCAACTGTGCATATATATGCATATATATATGTGAATGCAAAGCTTGGAATTTTGTTAAATTAATTTACAGTAGCTAGCATAGCTCGCATATTAATATGGCTCATCATACATCATATTTAATTATATGTGCAAAGACAGAGAACATATATGCACACAAGCAAATTCCCAACAATATACTATTTAAAGAAATATATAATTCCGTTATGTAATTTAAACAAAA
>QANT01001410.1:0-52768 GCA_003254885.1 Purshia tridentata | reverse complement strand
ATGTTATTAATTTATTTAAATAATAATACATGAATAATTATTAATTTTTTAAATTCCAAATTATAAAAAATAATAAATTAATTAATGTTACGAATCTTACGATTACATTACGTATAATAAATTTTAAAAAAAATAACTGAAAAAGGGCCGAAAATGGGGGAAGAGAGAGAATGCAAGGAAAGGATATCTTTTTACTTTCTACTTTTTGCTTTGGGTTTGGCGTTGGCGTCGGGAGAGACAATGATGACAATGAGTCGTTTATGGCCTTTTGCTCAAAATAAAGTAGAAAACAGAGACAGAGAGAGAGGCGCGTGCCAGTGGGCTGTGGGCTGGCCTGCCCACAATTGAAGTCGGTTCGTAATGAAGTGCGTTGTTGTTTACGTGTCTTGCATCTCGTGCAACAAGTTTCTCCCCCCCCTCTCAATTCTCAAACACTTGCTTGTTGTGTGGTTGCGTTGGATAGAGAAATATTTTTTGCACCAAAAAAAAAATCTACCAACTTTTCACTAACAAGTTAAATTTTTCAAAATTTTTATTTTTTGAGATTTTAAAATATTATTAAATTAAAATTATTGAAATTTTGTTAAAAGTTTTAATTGTTTTAGTCTAAATTTTCACCCAATTGAAATTCTTTTGAAATTTCTATATTTTTAAACTCTCGAAATTTTGTTAAAATTCAAATTTTAATTTCATGCTTTTCACTGCCCCAATATAATTAAAAGAAAACAAATTTTGTATCTCATTTTTGATACACTTTACTATTTACTATTTTACGTTTAAATTTTGATATTCTCTTATATTTCTACTTTTATTTTTTAACATCATATCAAACACAAAATTATTATTTAATATCGATGCATCACGTCATCTGTGCATCTACCCACTACTCCTAAAAAATTTCCACATGTTTATTTTTTCATAAATTAGAAATTAAAAATTAAAATTGTATATCCCTTCGCCATCCCCCAACATTTATTGTAAAAATATAAAAACAATAAATAATTGTATATTAATTATATATATCATATCAAAATAAATTTATTTAAACATTATTGTATATTAAATATAGTTTACTACAAAATTAATATTAAAAAATATTTATCAGCTTTTTAAATATTAATATTTTCTTTGTGATGATGATACTATACTTAGAAACTCAATTCGTTGTGATTTAAAGAAAAAAGGGTAAACTACATTTTTGGTCTACAGTTTTAATTATTTTTACTTTTTGTCGCCTCATTTTAATTCAAGTAATATGAGTATTGTACTTTCATAACAATGAACTAGAAAATATTTAACTTCATATATTTTAAAGACAAAATTCCAACGTGACACACGAGCATTAACCTCATCTATTCAAAACGAAAATGCCCAAAATACTCATGCACAAATGAACAAGCGTGTGCCACATCAAATTTATATCTTCAAAGTAAATGAGTTTACTGTTTTGGACTTGATTACAATTATGAATTATATGAAAGTACAAAACCAAATTGCCACAATTGAAACTTCAGTTCAAAAAGTAAAAAATGACTAAAACTACAGGGAACAAAAATTTTATTTGGCCTTTAATTTAAATAAATTTATTTTTCTCAATATTCTTGAAGACAAGTCCAGTTCTTGTGGATTAGAGACCAAATATAACAATTTTCAAGTAGTCACCTTCATGTGACTCTTTGTGTAACCTACAAATTATGTATCCTTTAACTATTACAGAACACTTCGCTGTTGCTGGTGATCTGAATCCGATATATTCAGTTTCACTGAACCTCTGCCCAACAAACATCTACCAGGGTTGGCAGGGCTCGTGTATGTTTTCTTTCAACAATCAGCATACCATTACAGGTTAGTGCGCTTTAAGTAGACCAACACCCCAATGCCGGTTAAAGCAACACCACCTGCCAAAATTCCAGTTTGGATAGACGTCCATCCCATTTTCTGGGTCGTGTTTGTTTCTGACTGTGACATGGTTTTTTGCCGAGAATCGGAAAAGTCCAGATGCAACCTTAGGACCTGAAACAGAGCAAGAGCAAGAGAGAGAGAGAGAGAGAGAGAGAGAGAGGCATAAGGATGTAAACAATACAGCTGAAAATTAGGACATATCAATATTACCCCTAAGCCTCTTCTAGTAATCTGATCCTATCATCAACATGATAAAGCACAGCTCATCAACTGTCACAGACAACAAGTCTTGATCCTATGAATTGCTACATAAATCTGGCTTCAGTTCCATCCAATACTATCCATTGAATTTTCACTAACTATTTTCTGCGTGCTCACATACTTGTCAAAATCTGGAAGACATGAGCACACAATAATTACACAACAGAATGCTCAGTAAAACTATTAAGCATATTTTCCCTCAGGATTCGAATAAGGATCCTTTGCTTGGCCAAACAAGTACTTTTGATCTTGACACGTTATCAAAAAATGCATCTGATGAATTTATAAGCAAAAAAATAAAAAATCACAATCTTCTTTTAAGCACCTTATTTCTAGGCTATTACATAGCCGTTCCAATGTCCTTGGAAGATTGGTTTCAATTAAAAAGTTTATAGTTGATGAGATCTGGTCATTTAGAATTATATCCCAAAGCCAACCTAACCCAACTGTTGAACACTCCTAAAATGACGCGGGCGTGGGTAAAAGTTGAGCACAATCATATAGAAGCAAAACAACCAATCACCCCAATCAGGTCATTCAACTAACTGATTCATTGAACCGCATCAACAGTTGCTCAAGGTTATTAAAAGAAAATTCTTATTTCAATCAAACAATAGTAAAAACTTTGTGGACAACTTGTACTCCCAAAACAAACAGTACAATGAAATATAGAACACAAATTTTCACAATTTCTTCCTACAAACAGACCATTAAACCTCAATTTGCAAAGAACAGCTGCTTTCAAATCACTGATAATAGCCTATTAACATACATCCCTAAATTCAGAAGATACTGAGCCCAAAGTGGTGCCCAAAAATCTAACTCTTAACCAACTTACTCTCAATTTTCAATCAAATATAAATAAATAAACTAAATAGAACATACGTACAACCAAGAAGAAAACTTCTAAGAGAATCAAAGGTATCAACATATATGTCCACAAGATATTAAAATCTGGGGAGGGGATCATGAATTTGAAAAGTCATAATTGTGTCAAAATACTCAAAGAAAGAAGGAACGACTTAAATCCAAAAAATGAAGCATAGAAGCAATATTTACACTACCTTCAGTCCCACTACTCGAGCATGGCTGACCGCACTAATAAGATCATCATCAGTTGCAAGTAAAACTTTATCACCTTCATCATCTTCATACTGAGATAAAAATTACTATAGTAAATACAATTGGAATTTTAAAAGCACAATAGAAATCAGATAACACCAAAATTAGCTCAAAAGTTTAACCAAAATCTGAGGACGATCATGATCATTAGCAGCACCAATCCTTTGCATGACAGCAGATACCAGCTCCTCTAAATTTTCTGTGCCTGAAGAGAACAGACAAAAAATTAAGAAAAAGGCAAAACAAATAGTAATATTGGGTTTAATTCTATAGCATTGTTGCAAAATTTTTGGTTTTGTAAGCACAGACAAATAAACCAAGTCCATTATCACTGTCACATGGCTAAAAGCTAACCCCAATTTCTGCCCACCACCCTAGTAGTTATGCACACTTCTATGACCAGACCAAAGACCAACATGTCACTATGCAGCACATTGTGTGACACAACTAAAACCACCATCACCGAATCCACTGCTGCCCACCACTGTCATATAAGCTGCCATAGGTTTGAGCCAGTACAATAAAAGGGGTGGAATTTGGGAGGAGAAGGCTATCCCGTACTTCGTGGTTTATACCCAATTATCTATCAACTTGAATATATATATATACACATACATAATATTACATATATACTCCCAGAAAAATAACAATAAATAAAAAACTCCTTCCCAAACTATTTTTCCTTTTATAGTCAGTAAAATGAAGAATAAAAAATATAAAAAAAGATGAAAAAGCATGTTAAAAAGTTGTAAACATGTCTTTTCAAGTTACATCTCAATCTCCCACTTCTATAAGTACAATAAGCAATCAGTCCACAAAATGTTTATAGCTAGAGAAGATATATTGGTAACCAAAGAAACTCATATAGATTCTTGCAATGAATTTCTGCCTTAGAACACTACTCACCACAATTTAGTCGATGCACTCTACCCTTAAGATCTTCAAACTTGAAGGAAAATGAATTTCCAAGACCAAGAGAAGGATAAGTAAACTTTCCATGTTCTGCCCCATCAGAAGCCATTAGTACAGACATTTCACTGCAAGAAAAATTACCAAGCTATTAACCCAGTTTACCAGAAATACCATAGTCAAGGAAGCAAATGCCATATCCATTTGCATAAATGCTTTTCCTTTCTCATAGAATTTTCATAACCTCTAAATACTTCATATCAAAACCAGTCTCACATCAGCACTAAATTTTTCAAAATCAATAAAATGTTGGTGTATGTGGTGAAAATTTAAGTGACAATATTGACAAATTTTGCATACCTTTGAGTATCACAATCATCAGGTGGCTCTAAAGCAAGTGCTGAATCCCAGAATTTTTGCATCATTGTATTTGCCATATCATTAACAGTTCCTGAGCTATTTTCAACCTAGGAAAGGCATAAAACAAGTACTTAATCAATTTCTAATGTCCTTCGAAGTTTTAAGAGAAGAAGTATAGAAGACTAATCTATAGACATAAAAAGAACGTTGACATTGATGAAGACTAATTTTTCCTCCATCAGTTAGGACCATATAAGCATGAAATGGAAGCAAGAACAAAAGGTTCAAGCAATGGACATAATAAAATGGTTGTAATTCGAAGCTTCACAGGTCAGGTACATGTATAAAGCATTTTGAACAGATGACTAAAATGAGTCCTGCAAAAATGTGATGAGATATACTGAATCATCAACGATGCATAGCTAAACTCTTCCAAACAAGGGCAGCCAGACTTTGTTCTACAATTAGCTAATTCAATTTCCATGTACAATTAATCCAACTCACTGAAATCCCTGGACAAACCAGGCTTTCACCTCCATTTTTATGTCTCTTCATCATTATTTTTTATTGATGAATGTCCTCTTCTTTCTTATATTGGCCTACTTCACCCATTTCCTTTAATCAAATATTAAATTTGTTACAATCACCCAGTATGTAATAAGGGGTCCAATAACATTAGGCCCGTATCATTGAAAATATCACCGCCATCATTACAATGCCACCACAGTATGAATCATTGTGTCAATATACTAATGAATTTTCATATGTGAGAAACAAGTGATATCATTGGCCTGGCCTGGATTTTATCCCAAACAATCTAGACATTGATCCACTAAGCAAAACACTTCTCAACACAAATTAGACCGTTATAAATAGAAAACCTTAATTTGACTGAATAGAATAGATTAAATTAATCAATGATTGGATGATCCTATCACTTAAAGTTCAATACCTTCCACATAAAGGAAAGATCAATATCATCCATCTCTAAAGGAAAGACTGAAAACTCTAAACTTGCTTTATTCTGTTGAACAAAATATGCATTTATACCATAAAAGGGTAACATGAAAATGGAATGACTTTACCATAGAAATTGCCGCATGAGTTATCTGCAGAACGTCCACACAAGCAGCAACACTTCCATCTGCACAATAGATGTCAAGAAATTTCAAATATGTACGTTACAAATTTGTTTAACTGAGCAATAGATGTCAATAAAAGGTGGATATCTTGTTCACTGCACAATAGATGTCAATAGAAGAGATATCTTGTCTGCTGTATTGTACTATGTATTTCTTGATTTTCATTTAATGAAAGCATGTTTCTCATCAAAAAAATGTACATTACAAATTTGTAGCTACAAAAGTACTGCTCACCTCTGTCTAAGACAGGAAGATGTAAGAACTTCCCTTCATGCATTATGTGCAGTGCATCAAGAATCGTTGTCTCTAACATGGCACACTCAGGGTTTGGCGTCATTACCTTAAGCATTGATTGGGACAGCACAAGTTAAATCAAGCGATGTATAAGGAATCTTATTGGAAATAGAGAGAGAATGCTATATTCTTAATGCTAAATATAGACCAATTAAACATTAGATGGTTTAAAATAAACCTTTTCCACCAGAGTCAACTCGGGAGAGAGACCTTGTGCCACAACTCGCATAAGGATATCCTTTGAACTGCAGACAGTAAATAGAAAAAGAAGAAGAAGAAGACAAACGCATTATACAACACCCCAAAATTACATCTAACTGCAAAATTTTCATAAATAAATATTAGGGAAAGAATAATACGTAAGTATCCCCTGAATCTTGGTCCCTGTTACAATTATAACTGAATTAACCCGAAACTCCCGCATCCTTTTTGCTGCAACATAGACTGGATCTGATGGAGATACAATTGCAACCCTGAAAACATAGAGCTACGAACTTGGAAATAGAAAACTAACTTAAAAGAATATAAAACTAAGGTACTAAATCGTATCCTTCAACAAAGAGGGCCAAATGGCAAGTCAAGCTAAAAAATGTACTTTGTATTTTCACCAATGATGGTTGACAAGGATGGCTTGAACATGCGATCCCTCAAAGTTTCTAGAAAAGCATATGGAGCTGCAATACATGATGAAAAACAGAACAAGAAATTTGTATTCCATCATATGTATTACATGTATGTAACCAAATTAACAAAAAATATGCTGTCTGTTAATATAGAGCATTTCCTCTATGAAACGGAGGCTTTTACAAAATTTCAATGTAGGAATCAACCTCCATTTATGCTCAAGTAATTATGTGAGATTTCCAATATAAATACAGACCAGAGAAGTTGGCTCCCCACTGGCGTTCAACTCCTTCAACTGCGGCAGCAATGGCACTCCCCTGCTCAGCTGCCTTCTCCATTCTTGATATAGCATCATAGAGACATTTGGTGATATCTAACAAGGCAATAACTTCACCATTCTCTACAACAGGAAGGTGCCTGAATTTACCTGTTAAAAAAATAAGGAAAAAAAATATCAAATAAGCGAATGGGCTCGTGAAGTAGGAAGCACGTATGAAGACTAAAATTGTACTTGGTAAGAAGAAAAAGGGGATGGATGGAGGGATAGGAAAAAGGGAGAAGGAAAGAGAGGTACCCAGTTGCTTTGTAGCAGAAACGAACAGAGAGGACCATAAAAAAATAATTTTTTTTAGGGGGGGGAGGGGAGAGGAGATTTGATGAGAATCTGCACTGATGAGAAGGAATCACCTTTTATGCCCCAACCCAACCCCCTTTACCTTTATAATGTAGATTTTGATGCAAATTCTTAGACAAACCCACACACAAAGAAAAAAAAAATTCTTGGTACATAAGAAGCTAACCCTGGACCATCTTCTGAAGAGCTTCAATGGCTAATGAATCAGAATTAACAAAAATAGGGTTCCGCGTCATTATCTTTGATACAATTGTCTGCTCCGGTCTCAACCCCTCTGCAATGACTCTAGTGGCAATGTCCTGAAAGCAAATACTATAAGCAAAGTTAATAGTTTAAAATTCACAGGAACAGCAAAACCATCAGTTACAATTCGAACCTTGTCTGTCACAATTCCCGAAAGCAACGCATTTGCATCAGTTAAAAGCACAGCATCCACACGGCGAGCCGCCATCCTCCGACATGCATCGGATACTGTCGTGCCCTCCGGTATTGTGAGGGCCTTCGACAACCTTAGCTTCTTCACCGTCCTTTCTCCACCACCAGACCTTTAAATATTAAATTTAAAAATCAATTTAAGCTGAAATTTATATGCAAATCTTCCAGACATCATTTTTCTCAGGAAACTAACAAACAGTAAAACCCTGCAAACAAACTTAAAAAACCATGTCTGCTAAACATTTTCCAGGAACTATTTTCTCAGGAAATGAACAAAAAAGAGTAAACGACAAAAAGAGAGAAAACTAACGAAAGGGCAGGAGGCGACGAGGGTTTGCTGGTGGTTCCATTAGAGTTTCCATTTTCGGGAGGGACCGATTTCTTAATCGAAGCGGAGGGACCGCGTTTTTGGCTCAGACTGGTTCTCCTCACACCCACTTGGCTGCTCATGTCTACTCTGCAGAATTAGGGTTTTGTGATGCTTTCTGTGTCTCTTTCTCTAACCAACGAAACCCTAATTTTAGTTTCAGTAACAGAGATGGGATGAAAAACAGAAAGGAAGAGAAGGTTAGAGTTTAGGGTGGCTCCAACCCTCCCCCTTTCGTTGTTTGATATTTTAGTTAGAGTTTGAGAGACAGAGAGTTAGTCTAATTGCCAATTCCCACCGATTTGACAGTTCAAAACTTCAAATTAAACCGTGAATTTAAAGGATGAAGAAAGTTATCATCTCTTCTCTCCTACTCTGCCACGAAATTAAATATTTTCTTTAAATATTTTTAAATTTTAATATTATATCACTTTATTTTTATAGATAATTTTATTTCTTTTTAGGATAAATAATCATTTTGGTTCGTAAACTATTATACTTATATCAGTTTGATTCTCAGATTTTTAATTTGAAAAATTAATGACTCTGACTTTTTCAATTTTGTCAATTGAGGATTTTTTATCAATTTACACATTTTTTAATCCAAATTTATGTTTTTATAACACTATGTAAAATCCTTTTTGAAGATAAAATGGTTCTTTTCATTTGGACTTTACTATTTTTTCCTCATGCATTATTTTTTAGCCTTCATTTCTCACTAAATTTGAATAAAAAATATATAAATTGACAGAAAAGTCTTCGATTGACAAAATGAAAAAGTCAGAATCCTTAATTTTTCAAATGTACCCGCTAGCCTCTATGTCCTTTGTTTTTTTGGCCAAATAGCCTCCATGTACTTTTATATCGTGCAAAAATCAGTATTTTAGCATACAAGTCTAATAGGCTTTTTCTATTGTGCATATGTTGATTTTGTTTGTTTAAACTTTTTTATTATTGTATAGTTGTTCACTTTTTTGGTCCAAGGTGGCCGGAAGCAAAACTTTATTTCGTTTGGGTGTAAGTGTGGGGTGCGTCACTGTAAAGCCAATATTGGCTTGATCAGAATGCGAATGTGATTGAAGTGAGTGATTACAGCTAAATTAATTTTTATCAAATATTTGCGACCTAGCTAGGAACTGTTCTCAACCTATGTTATTTAAACTATTGGGGACAAGCTTTAAACACTTAATCAGATTTGGAATCCGAATCACGAGTAGGCCTTCTAAGGATTACCTGATCGAATTTGTGCACAAAGTGGTGCAATTGTCCAAACAAGATAAAGAAACATTGACAAAGGTAAAATAAACTCAATGCAATCTTCACCAACTAAATTAATTTCAAGATTAAAAGTAACTATAAATATAATGCGCATTAAATTGAACTTGAAAGAAAAGTAAATTAAACTTGAAATAAGAACAATCAAAGCTGGATGACAGAAGTAAAGAACAAGAACTAAATTGATACCAAAAGCCTTAGAAAGAATATTGGCAAAGCTACAAACCTAGAATACATGAAACTAAAAGCTATGAAAACTTAAGGAACTTGGGAAAGAAGCAACAAAACAAGAGAATTGAAAGCAATTTGAATAGTGTGCTTCTTGAGCATTGTAAGCTTGTCCTTCCTATCTCTTGAATGCATGCATAAATAGAGTTTAGGACGCAACCCTAACAATGGCCATTACTTGGCTATAAACACTTTTCAAATCTTCTAGTTTGGGTGGAATTTGTCTTCTATGAACATTGGATTCTGAGAAGATTCCCTGTTGTTGGTCACTTGGTTTTACATTTATGATCAATCAGAATTCTTTCTTGATATAATACAAAGCGACAAACACAAACATGCACGTAAAGGTGTTTTACCATAAATTTGAAATTAAAACAAAGTGTAACACACATAAACAATAAACATAAAGACACACATAAAACATCGACGTTCAATGCCGGCGTCGTGTCGAGGCGCAACTTTCTTGGCGCATCCAAATGTGCTTCACCAGATTATACTTTAGTAGATCATAGAGTGCCCTTGACTTAATCAACCTCACTCGAAAAAGTCTATCCACTATACGATGTGGACGATAACTTTCACCTCCATCATAAGGTGAATCGTAATATAATGCTACAACTTGGGCCATCTTTTCCTCTAAGTGGTCGATGTCGTCATTCGATTCATCAGATTCATTTTTTATCATAATTATGCACGTTTTTTCAATGATCATATTATGCGTAATTATGTACGTCTTCATTCACCTCCATCATAAGGTGAATCGTAATATAATGCCACAACTTGGGCCATCTTTTCCTCTAAGTGGTTGATGTCGTCATTCGATTCATCATATTCGTTTTTTAGCATAATTATGCACGTTTTTTCAATGATCATATTATGCACGTTTTTTAATGATCATATTATGCGTAATTATGTACGTCTTCATAATATAATTAAGATCATTGATGCTCCATCTTTTAGTGGGTTTTTTAAAAATCTCTCATCTTGCTCTCAGAATCCCGAAAGCCCTCTTAACATCTTTCCTGTAGGACTCTTGATACTTTGCATATAGTTGACTAGCCTCTCTTACTGGTTTCGATCAACGTGGCTTATTTTGGGTAAATCTGGTCCACTAGATAATACTTCATTGTGTAGTCGTTCTTATTGATTTTGTATCTAATCTAAGAGTTGCGTTGTTGCTCTACAACATACAAAAGATGGGAGTCATCCTAGTTGCTAATATCGCTGTTGCTCTTGGGCCAGCCAAAGTTGTCATGCCAGATCCAACGTGTTGTACTTGGTAATTGACTTAAGTTTCATAGATGGGGTGTGTTAATGGCCTTGATATGCCCTAAGTGTCTCATAGGACAATTGTTCCACTTGCAATGCATACAATCTAGACTCTCGAGCATGTCTGGGAATCTGTGTTTGTTGGCCCAACACAACATGCATTGAAGATCATCAATTATTAGTGTGCGAAGATATTCCGCTCCATTTGACTTATCTTTACCAAGTGGCCTCAGGCTATTGGCAATTGGTTGAAAGCTGAAGCATCTTCATTTGTGCTCAATCGAACCGCGTCATTGGCATCGACATTAGTGGGGGTGTCGGCCTCGGTGGCAATGTCATGGAGAGTGCCAGTTGTGAAGATTAGTATTAGGTAATTTATCTACTTAATGTACTTGGTTAAAATCACGATCAATGACAAGACCCAAATTTTGAAATATATGACAAGTCTGAACCAGTCAAACACTTAAGAATCTATACGACATATTGACACACACACACACACACATAATCACTTCAACATGTTTCTCAACCAATTAATAGTAAGGTAACAACCTAGGCACTCAGAGGACCCATCATATGTGTGTTTGTAATACTTATTGAAGTGTTTTCTTGAGATGTTAATATGTCGTGCAGATTGTTGTGTATTTGATTGGTTTAGATCTGTCAAATAGTTTTAAATGTAGGTCTAATCACTGATCGTGATTTTACTTAGGTGTTTTAGGTAGTTAAATGACCTTATACCAAATTTCAACACACTCAAAACATATAGATTTTAGCAATATCAAAAGCAAGTGAAGAACATATGAAGTTTTAGATTTACAAAACCATTTTCTTACTTGAAAACCATGAACTCTCTAAAACCCAAAGCACCAAGGCTAGCAACCATAAAAATATCAGAGAGAGTCACACAAATGAAAGGACGCAACCCATACCTATACCCACAGCCACTATCCTCACCAACCCGCAACATGTGGGGTGATCTCCAAAGCTCATTACTAACAAACAAAATGACAGCATAATTAAAATATTCTTAAGCGGAATTTTATAACAATGATGGATAAGAATAAGGTATTGTAATGGAAAATTTCTAATTTTTGCAAAACAATCAATCCAAAGAGGTGATGAATAGTAAAGTGTCAGAATTTTCATGAAAATAAAAAAGTACTAAAAACCACGTAGGCCTAACATGTAGGATGATGGTGTAGTCTAATCACGTAGGCTTGGCATACAATATGATGATATAGTCTAATCACATAAGCTTGGCATATAGTATGATTGTATAGTCTAATCACGTAGGTCTGACATGTTATATGATGGTGTAGTCTAATCAAGTAGGCCTGACATATAGTATGATGATGTAATCAAATTATGTAGGCCTAGAATGCAGTAAATACTGCGTCCACAATTTAATTTAAATGCTTGAAATCTTGAAAGGCAAACATAATTCAAATTCAAAACATACATTAAATAAAAAACATAATTTAGAAGGTGGAAAATCTAATTGTTAGACGAGTACCCTTAGTTTGGCTAATTGAGGTTGGAAATATCTGGATAGTATCCAGATGAAGTGAACTTTGAGCTTTGGTTGGCGCATATCTGTCACATTGCAACAACTCGTACTTATTTTTCCTCCTAATCCTTCTATTATACCTCATTTATTTAAAGGTATTGACTTATAATATGCATTTCTTCCCTCTTAAGTTGCTTCTCAGTCTTCATCCTATCTCTTGCTTCTTTTAGTGCTTCTCTTTCTCTTTTCACTACATCTCTGTCCTATCTTGTTTCTATAAAAATACTTGAATTTTCATTAAAATCATCAACTACCTCAACCATTTGGGTTCGGTTGCAAAGAACCTATTAATTAGAATGGTGGTTGCTCGTGATCGTTGCCAAGTGCAATGTTTGATCTTCCACTGTCACTCTCTGGTAGGGGTGGGCATGAACCCACGCAACTCGATTAACCAGCAATTTTCGACAAGTTTAGATGGTCTGGGTTGGGTCCACGTCATCACAGGTGAGCCCTCTACAAGTAACCTGCCAACCCGAAGTTAATTGGGTCAGAGACGGATTGAGCTCTCCACCGCCCATATACTAATTAATAATTTTATTTATATATACATACTAAATAAAGGCCTTAGAGTGGCAAATTATGTGAAGGTTGTGTGCTATTTTTATAGAAGAAATCAATGGCTTACTTTCACTCTTTGGGTGATGTGAGATTGTTGATGAAATCATATCTTTTCTTTGTTTTCTTATTTCACATTGTAAATAAGAAAAAGTTAAATTTCTCATGTCTCTTATAAAATGGCTAACTTGCTTGCATTTTGCACATAACCACTTAAATTTTTCATAACTCGCGGATTGAGCTTTTTGATGCGTACCAAAGTTAAAATTTGTTGTGAGTTTTAAATGGACAACCCAATTAAACCACCAACCCATTAACCCGAAACCGCCTAACCTGATTATCAATTGGGTGGTTTGGATTTAAATTTTTTCAACTTGATTATATGGGCCAACTGGCGGGTTAGGCCTCAACCCGATCCAACCCGCCCAGTGCTCAGCCTACTCTCGGAAGTGTCGAAATCTTCTGAGTGGAGGGTTTATGGTTCTACTTGTCAAACAAGAGTATTCACCATCACGTACTCTGCACTTTCCTTTAATTGCTCTCAAATATGTAAAAATGCAAATTTTCTTTCAATCTTGCCCTTAAATAATCCAAGTGCTCGCACAAAGTACAATATCAAAATTACAAAAATATGTCACATTTTTAAACCGTAAAACAAAACATAATTTATCACAATTAAATACTAACAAATAAATAAAAACTCACCGTGTTGGCATAATTTGAACCGATTACGCACATTCGCTCGGCCTCCATCAACAGCCCATAAAATTTGGTGCAATCACACCCAATATTTTTCCATCTTGCTTTTGTGCCACGAATTACATGCACACACCGTTTAACCCACCAAGTTACACTTAAAAAATTTGTAAATTTCATCTCAAAACACTTTATTTTTAACATTGGCACCAAGACAACCGTATGACTCCTCTCTAACAAAGCCTATACCAAGACTTGCTCTTCATATGACGCCCACGCACTTCCTCTACGAGCCATGAGGGAGATGAAACTTTGTTGGATAAATTTGATATAAAAGATTGATGATTGTGAAAAAAAACTATAGATGTTGAATGGTATATATAGAGAATTTGAGCATATAGCCGTTGAAGGAGTTGGGGGATTTTAAAAAATTTTCAAGTATTTCTTTGGGATTTTTTTGCTCTATTTTTTTATTTTTATAGCTTTTTTGTATTTAACAAAAAAAAAAAATAGCAGAGAGTGATCGAGATCGTTGATACCCAACGATCCGCTCATCTCACCCCTCAATTTCAAAAGTTGAACTAGATTTTTTTTTTAAAAAAGGACCAATGATCCTACAATTTTAGTTGCTCATCACCAACAATCCATTGATTGTGGCTGTAGGTGACATTCACACGCGCCATAGGGAGTTGAAAGCAAGCCAACCGACAAGTGGACCCCATGCTTATAGCTGCATCAGTGACGCCTGATGCTTTCTCTCTCTTGTTGGTGAACTTCACGTGGGCTGCCACACTTGTAAATGGGTTTGACCAAGCCCAAATCNTTTGGTGCAATCACACCCAATATTTTTCCATCTTGCTTTTGTGCCACGAATTACATGCACACACCATTTCACCCACCAAGTTACACTTAAAAAATTTGTAAATTTCATCCCAAAACACTTTATTTTTAACATTGGCACCAAGACAACTGTTATGACTCCTCTCTAGCAAAGCCTATACCAAGACTTGCTCTTCATATGACGCCCACGCACTTCCTCTGTGAGCCATGAGGGAGACGAAACTTTGTTGGATAAATTTGATATAAAAGATTGATGATTGTGAAAAAAAACTATAGATGTTGAATGATATATATAGAGAATTTGAGAATATAGCCGTTGAAGGAGTTGGGGGATTTTAAAAAAATTTCAAGTATTTTTTAGGGATTTTTTGGCTCTATTTTTTTATTTTTATAGCTTTTTTGTATTTAACCAAAAAAATAGCAGGGAGTGATCTAAATCGTTGATACCCAACAATCCGCTCATCTCACCCCTCAATTTCAAAAGTTGAACTGGATTTTTTTTTTTAAAAAAAAAAGGTCCAACAATCCTACAATTTTAGCTGCTCATCACCAACGATCCATTGATTGTGGCTGTAGGTGACATTCACACGCGCCATAGGGAGTTGAAAGCAAGCCAACCGACAGGTGGACCCCATGCTTATAGCTGCATCAGTGACGCTTGATGCTTTCTCTCTCTTGTTGGTGAACTTCACGTGGGCTACCACACTTGTAAATGGGTTTGACCAAGCCCAAATCCTAGTTCCCTTTGAGGTCTTAGATCAAAATGGATCCCTTTTTCCGGCTTGTAATGATGATTTGTGACCCAAATGTGTCCCATTTTGAATTTTGGGATCCCTTTTCTAGGACTACAATGGAAGGCCTCATGTACCTCGTCAGGTGTACCCCAATATGGTTCATGGAGAATTTTTCAATTGTAATTGGGTCTCATGGACAGGTGGCACGTGAGCCCACTATTTTATTTGAATATGTGGGTTTTATGTTGTTACTTTTATAGTGTGTTTGGATAAAAGAAAAAAATTTGGAATTTAAACAAAACTCGGCATTTAAAAGATTACATGTTTTGATTTTTCTTGTTTAGTTCAATAAATAAAAAATTTTGTAAATTCTATGTGGAAAAAAACTTGGGATTTGAGAGCTGTAGTTCCAACTATATATTCCACCTCAATTAATGTCATTTTCAAAATTCTAATTTTTACCACCATTTCGCTGCTACCACCACCACCAGTGCCACTATCACCATCATTGATACCATCACCACCGACATCACCACTGCCTTCACCACCACCATTGCCCCTACCACCACCATTATTTCCACCGTCTCTGTCACCGTCCATCTCCATCATTTCTCCCACCACCTGTGGGCCATCACCATTGTCAACTCTCCATAAACATCATTTTTATTTTTGCCACCATCACCACCATTACTCTTTTATAATTGATGCATAAAAAAATATATATTATAAATTCTAAATTTAGATTTTATTATGTTTACATGTTATTCAAACAAAATAATTTACATATTTTATAATTTAAAATTAAATCATTTTTGTGAAAAAAAAAAAAATTCACATCCTTTTAATTTCGGTCATTTGTAAATAGTTTCCAACTACTTCATCCAAAGCACCGTTACTGTACTAGTCTACTTGTTACTTGGCAGGGGAAGTGCAAAATATTGAAACTTTGAAAGATGATGATGATACGCAGAGCCATCGCCAAAAGACTCGTCTCAAACTCAAAGCCATGTTGTTTTAGTTCATCATGGTCGTCGTCCTTGGTGGGTCAAAGCTCAAACAATCAGAATAGCAGCAGCAGGTGGTTCCACTCAGCTGGTGTTGGAGGTGGTGGTAGTGGTCTGCCGTCTTACATGAGGGCAGCTGTGTTCTGGGAACCAAATAAACCTCTCACCATTGAAGAATTTCACATCCCTCGCCCCAAATCCGGTGAAATTCTCATCAAAACCAAGGGTACAATACTATTTCTCTCTCTCTCTCTCTCTCTCTCTCTCTCTCACTTTGATTATTGACTTTTTATTTCTAATTCTTTGTTAAAATGCTAAGAAATTTCTTTTGTTATAAAAACTGATTGGCTACAGAAAGAAAATAAAATTGGATTCAAATATGTTTCACCTTATTTATTTTTACTGCTATCTGACTGGTAATGTTCCCTAGACATTGGACCTGATGACGATACTAACCATATAATTTAATCGAAATATCAATGTTTCTTGGGTACCCAGGATGAAATTGATTGCTGAAATGTGTAATATGATCATTTTCAATTAAGCTTGATTACCTTTTCTCATATGGGTGTTCCCACTTTGATTCTTTAATCTTCTCACATGTAAATTCTCACTTTTCCTTTTGTTGTTCTAACGAATGAAATGTTTTCTACAATGCCTTATTGGTTCTTTTTGGTTTTAACTAAACTTGGTGATGCACTTCTCATGTGTTCACCTTTTAATGTTCATTGCGCAATGGTGTCTGATATTGTTTGTGTCTTTCTGTTGTAGCCTGTGGAGTCTGCCATTCTGATCTCCATGTTTTGAAAGGTGAGCTTCCATTTGCTAAACCTTGTGTCGTGGGGCATGAGATTACTGGTGAGATTGTCGAGCATGGACCGGCAACAAACACCAAACTCACAGAAAGGTGCACTTTATTTAGACCACAACAATTTTCAAGATGTTCTCTAAATTTACTATCATAAAGACTAAAGAGTAAATATCTATTTACACCACTCAAAAATTCTTATGCTTTCTATGAATTTTTATGGGATTAATATATAGTTATACTCACCGTTTAGATTTAATATTCTTCCCTAACTGTAATCTTCACAAATATCAGGTCAAGAAGAGTTCTGGTACAATCCCATCACATTAATGATGAAAACTGAAAGTTATTTGTATAGAAGATAAGTATAACCAATATCAGATTGATTTGATATTTGACATACTTGGTAGATGAGGAAAGAACATTTGATCCAACTGTGAGGTTGGAAGCTATAATCTTATAAGAAATCCAGTGGGCAAGATTTAGTTAGTAGAGGATTGAGGAGTCTCTAAGTTCTTATGGGGATGGTAGATGGGCTGACATAGAATATCCTCTGTATTTAGGTTGCCTAAGATAAATTCGAGAGTGAGTACCATTCCAAATCAGACCATATGTTTGAAAAGATGGTACTGCAACAATGTTGCTCAAAAAACTACAGTAAGCATTACAGGTGAAGCTTCCTGAGGATTCCAATTCCATGTTCTTGAATCAGCCCTTCCAACCCTATACAGGTCCATTTCAACCCTAACTCTTGAATGGATATATTTCAATCCCTAAGGATAAATCTCTCTCTCTCTCTCTCTCTCTCTATTTATAGGCTCTCTAAAACCTGGAATACATTAGGATTCCTAATCCAACTAGGAGTAGGAGATGGATACCAAAACTGCGCCCAAAACATGTACTGAACATAAAAGAAACTCCTCTGGATGCTCCAGCTTCCATCACCACGCTGGAGTGTAACAACCTGCTTTGTGAATTCGTCGTCTCGTTGATTTCAAGCCGCACCACTTTCCCAACTGGCTAACAGTGGGCTTATTGTGGTGAATGGTTATAAACCTGTCTGTGAAATGAGCTGAGGATTCTGTCAACAACTTGTTATTCAACTGCTCTTTAGCTATTCACCTTAATATGGATCAATTGGGTATACCAGCACAGTGTAAATTCTCAAGGATAACACAAGTGCTTTGTTAAGACGGGAAAATTTGGCAGTCTGAAAGATATTGATGGTGTTCAAGAGATGCATGTTTCAATGGGGATGAACATTTGCTGCATTATTCCACAGGGAGGATGCTCATTCTTTTTATTGTTTTTATATTTCTAAGGTTACATTTTCAGCTTGCGTGCTGCTTGTCTACATGGGTAGGTGTGCTCCGCTAATATATTATTATTTATTGAAAAAGAAAGAAAAAAGGAACTGATAGATTAGAGAATCACTTATGTTTACACTAGTGTCAATCGATATCTTGTAATTATTCATTATGTGTGTGTTTGTGAGGTGTGCATGCATGTGTGTGGAGGCTGGGTTTGTGGTTGAAGCAGATAGCAACCAAAATGGATTGTTAGTTTCATTTTCTCAATGTTTCAGATTTCCAATTGGATCTCATGTTGTTGGAGCTTTCATCATGCCTTGTGGTGACTGTTTCTTCTGTTCAAAGGTAACATTACTTTGAGATGCTACTTTGATCGTTTATCTCCAATCTGTTATTCATAGATAATGGTTTAATGATTACTTTACGGATGTGACGTTTACCCATTCATTTTTGGAGAAAATTATGTATCGTATAGTTGGATTTTTTTTTTGGTTGTCACAATTGAGAAAAGGGTCAAGACGATTTATGTGAGGATTTCTTTGCCTATAACCGTGCAAAAGGAACCCTTTATGATGGTGAGACTCGACTATTCCTCCGCAACAGTGGTAAGCATGCTTCTCTCTTTCTCTCTCTCGCTTTCTTGTTTTTGTTTTTTTTCCCATGCCTGTACAGTATATATAAAGTCCTTTTGTTCAGCAAGCATTTTTTTTTTTAATGATATTTTCTACCTTCCCTTAATACCGTATTTCTTTCACCAAATCATTCTCAATTTGTTGAAATCTATAGTCATCTAAAGTTGTCCTTCCTATTATTTGTAATTCTAATGCAGTCCAATGGATTTGAAATGAACGGGTATATGATTTTGATTGCTATGAGTCATTGAGATTGTCATTTTTAATTTTATTTTATTCTTGACTCTGCCAATTCTGAATGTCATAAAAATATGAACCCCTGCAGCATGTACCAGAAAAGTGAGTGGAACATAATTCATATTAGTATTCAATCTTCAATTAGTATCCTATTTTAGTTCATTTATCGTGAGCTCTGGGGGGATAAGAAAGTCTCCTTTACCATACCACACTTATTAATTCATTTTTTCTGCATCCTACCCATTAGCTGAAATTCCATGCTTCTAATCACAAACCTCAGACCTCACATTAATCAGCAAAATTCTGTTCTCCTTGGCTTACTTCCTAACCTCTTTTGATGAACCTGAGCACAAACAACTTTAAATTAATGCAGTAACAACATAGCAATCACAAAATAAGTTAAGTTGGCCGAGAGTTTACCTGGAAACTCTTCACCTCCTTGTCTAATCTCTCTCCAAAGTTGAAGTTCACTCAGGTTCACACTTGTGGAACTAGGAAATATTCCCTTAGGTTCTATGGTTACATGGCAGACTACATCATTCAAATTCTCTTTTTTTTTTTTAAACAAAAAGATGACTTGCTCATGGGCTCAACTTATTTTCCTTTTGTCACTTATTATAAACTTTTCTAAGCCCAAAATTCCTTCATCAGCCCGCATAACCTAAATACTAATATAACACAACCAACTGAAAATAATACAGTCAAGCATATCACATTAACACAACCAACAAAAATAACACAATGAAGATTGGGTATATTACACTTTATTGGTTATTGCATTTCCTTTTCACCATTGGTATATGGTATGTTGAGAGAAAGATCCCACATTAAAAATGTGAGGCCTTGCATAGTAGCTTATAAGGGTTTTGGCTACTTCTTCAATTGCCAATTGGTTTTAATATGGATGCCTAGATTTCTTCATTGTATCAGAGCAAGCTATCCACGTATTGGACCCAACGACCATATGTGCTTCCACGTCACCCAATTTAAATTTTCCACGTGTTAGGCTTGAATGACACTACACGTGTGGGGGCATGTTGAGAAAGAGATCCCACATTGAAAATGTGAGGCCTTGCATAGTAGCTTATAATGGTTTGGGTTACTTCTCTCATTGCCAATTGGTTTTGAGATGAATACCCAGATTTCTTCATGGTGGTATACAATGTTCATAATTTTTGTTTTGGCCATTCCCATAATATAGTAAATATTGATTTTCTAGATATCATTAGTATAATTTGACAGAGAAGACTTTATAAAGAAGGATAAAAAGGAGAAAACATGTCATCTGAAGATTATGATAATAAAAGAGATCAAGTAATTATAGTGCCAGCTACTATAAAGCATTATATATTTTTTTCAATTCCTTTTTTTCTAATACAAAAAGAAGAAGATATATGTTAAAATGGTTTAATCCAAAATTTGTTTCCTTTAAATAATAAATATAAAATACTTTTTTTGTTTTTTTTGTTTTTGGTGAAAGGGTAGAAAAGTGATTCTTCAGTTGTGCACATAGTGGAGGAATAATTGAAAGAATGTGGCCATTAGTCCTCAGGCAAAAGAAATGACAAAAAGTCTAGTAATGTTCTTTCAATCAAACCACGTTTCATCATGATTCCCATCTCTTAGCGTGCACATGTGTCTGCACATGCATAATGTGTTTCAAGATTCATCCTCCTTGAAAAGTTCTGCTTTTTCCTTTGTCCTCATTTGGTAAGGTTGGCTTAATCTTATACACACAATTATTGTTTTGTAACTAAAAGGTAATCCATGCTGTGTAGGAAAACCTGTATACATGTATAGTATGGGAGGCCTTGCTGAGTACTGTGTTGTGCCGGCAAATGCATTGTGTATTTTACCGAAGTCATTGCCATACACAGAGTCTGCAATTTTGGGATGTGCAATATTTACTGCTTATGGTGCTATGGCTCATGCGGCTGAGGTGCGTCCTGGGGATTCAGTTGCTGTGATTGGAACTGGGGGTGTTGGATCGAGGTAAAATTGTAAAATATTTTACTCATTGAATGAGTATTTGTACCTAATTAATCTGTTTGTTCAAATTTCTGTATCTATAAAATCCAAGGTATCTGATTCTTATTGAAAAAAAACTGTTTAATTTTTTGTAGAAATTTTTTTTGCCTATTTTTCTGATAGGAAAAAACTTTGTTTAATATCATCTCTTTGGTGGGGTGCAATATTGGGGCTCACATACCCCAACATGAACATGTAAAGGTGTGATGTAATTTAGCTTACTGTAAACTTGTGTCGCACAAATTTATTTAGTTTAATCAATTAAAACATGACACAAAATCCTTTGAAAATCAAATCTTTAAAGTTTATTGTCTGAAAACCTTAAACCTCCTAATTTTAAAATTGTCATCATAAATCCAAACTTGTTTTGTAGAAGCATAAACATAATCCTAATGGCCTAAACACCCTAAGGCACTGTGACCTGACTGAAGACTGTTGCCAATTCCTCTGCATGTCAGGAGCATCATTATTTCCTGGGTTGAAATAAAGACTTTTGAAATATTTATCATTTTTTATTTGGCTGTTCTCAAAAATGAAAATTTGCCTATATTTCATTGGGTTCAGATTTTTTATTTGCCTTATTGTGATTGGGTTTCAGGTTTTTTACATTAATTTGGAATAAGCCTGAGTTTATCCCATCTTTGTCTCTCTTTCGCTTCCAACTTCTCTGTTTATTCTCTTTTTCAACCACTCTTCTTCCTCTCTCTTCTTGATTCTCCGTTCCTTATCTCAAAGTTCTCTTCTGGTTCAGCATCAGGGTGATGCTAAGGATGTTGTTTATTTATTTTCTAATTGTCATATCAGTCATACAAGGCTAGACACGTCTGTTTTATATTGGGTGGGTTTTTGAATTTTAAAAGTGCTTTTATTTCTGCTCATTAAATTAGTTTAAAGATTTTATAACTATATCACTTCCAACAGCTGTTTGCAGATAGCAAGAGCATTTGGTGCCTCTGATATTATTGCTGTGGATGTTCAAGATGAGAAACTGCAGAAAGCCAAGATATTTGGTGCTACTCATGCTATAAATGCGACAAAAGAAGATGCTGTTGACAAAATAATGGTACATACTTAAGCATTTTTCTTTGCTTTTTAATCAGATAAGATATGGCACCAGATGTTGCTATAGTACTTCCTCAAGGTTATTTTGTGCTAATTTGATGTCAAAAATTTGTTTGCTTCACACTATTGCCACAAAAATTTTGGCTGTCTTTGTGGTCTGTCGAGTACACTGTCCAACGAACTGCATTATACTATCCATGGAGGCAACCATATGTACTTTTTAAGTTATTTCCATGGTTTTTCCTCATTAGGTCCACTGAAATATTAAAATGAGCTACATCGAAAGATTGTGAAAGCCAAAAATATTTTCCTTGGTACTTTGAATTTTATAGAGTGCCACTTTGGAAAAAGCTAACCAGCTAAATATTTTCATGTGTCATCAGACATACACACATACATATTTATGCATATTTAATTTTGGCATTTCAGTTTTTTCCCTAATGGCATTTTTTTTGCTGCCTTTGATGTCTCTCTCATATTATCTCATATGTACACACACTGTGTTACATTGTTGGTGGTAGGCAGTGCTTCTTGAGGAACATAAAAGTGTTACCTTTTTCATTCTAATAAATATTCATGCAATGCTTGGATTTGATTAAGAGCAGCCTAGGTAGAGATCAAATGCAATTATCATTTCTTGGTTTTTTTTTTTTTTTTCCCCCAGTTTGGCATTTCAGTTTTTTCCCTAATGGCATTTTTTGGCTGCCTTCAATGTCTCTCTCATATTATCTCATATGTACACACACTCTGTTACATTGTTGGTGGTAGGCAGTGCTTCTTGAGGAACATAAAAGTGTTACCTTTTTCATTTTAATAAATATCCATGCAATGCTTGGATTTGATTAAGAGCAGCCTAGGTAGAGATCAAATGCAATTATCATTTCTAGTTTTTTTTTTTTCTTTTTNCTTGGTTTTTTTTTTTTTTTTCCCCCAGCTTCAACCCAATTTGATACAGACCCAATTCTTGTTATAAACCTGATGTAGAACAGGTGGTGGAACAGTTCATTGCAAGCCCAAGAAAGGCAGATTCTGGTTTTGGTCATTTTGGGCTTTTAGGCCCAATCCCATCTTTTACTAGCTTAAACTACATTTAATATTTTTAGGAAATATCTGATTACTGCTATTTTCCTTTTCCTATTTCAGTTTGGCTTCCTAGTGAATCTAGGATTTGTGCTTTTTCCTATTCTAGTTTGGTTTCCTAGTGAAGCTAATTATAATCCTAATCGGAAGAAAACCAAAACTTATAAGCTGCCTAAGAGTTACTAAACTCTAAAAATACAATTTTATCCCTGTGAAAGCACTTGTTTCGCTAAAATCTGATCAGGCTCATAGTTTATTATGAATCTTGTAGATCTCTTCGATCCCTTCAAATTCATATATTATTTGCTCAATTCTGACACTTTTGCACCAAGTTATGCCATCCGAAATAACTAGAAAAATCATCTTCGGTCTCTTTCAGCCACGCTCAACTTGGTTGAGCTCAAATTTCCCAACTTTATATTCTTTTTCCTGACTTTGAATCACCTTAATTTCTTTTAACTTTTTGCATATGAATTGACACTCCTTGTCCTACATCAAAGCCCAATTGAGTACTTCGTATATTTAGCATTCTTATTCAGGAAGAGAAGATAGTCAAGGTGGTAATTAGTTGATAAGTCAGTAAGTAGAGAAGTGAAATGATGACGAGACTATATAGAACAAATGAAGGATAGTAAAGCGGAAGAAATTGATGGAGCAAAATTTTGTGCAATTCTTGAGTTTACTAATTGTTCCAAGTGAACATCACTTTAAGATGCGATTTTCAACTTTTAACATGGGTGAACTGAGCTCATTGTGACCTGTATGTTAGTGGAAAAAAAGAAGTGTGGTTGAGTACTTAAGTAATTGAAAAATGTGTTCTAAATTATAGCCATTACATGAATTAAATTATTAATGTGAAAGTTGTGCAGAAAAAATACATCCGAGAACTTTTATGGAATGGTTGGAACATTGAATTGACTTCCATTTTGCTATGAGTATGATTATAACTTCAAATCTGACAGTAGGATCATTGAAAAAGAATTCCTACAAAAAATTAGTAAATGGTGTAAAATACAGTTCTTGCTCCTATATATATGAGTTATTTTCTAAGGTCCTTAATTTATATAAGGACCTGTTTATAGGTCGTTACATGAGATCTGGAGGTTGAGATGCATGGTTGGTGAAATAGATCTTAATGCATCTCACCCATCCCTATCTCATCTGATGACTGAGAAACATACATATATTTTGAGTTAATAAACTTCTGTTTCCCCAAAAGAACAACAGAAAAAAAGACAACCAGACACATTTACATATTTCGGAAAGCAAGATTCTTGGAAATGGTGTGTATGTGTATGTCATGCCCACCACTGTTGCTCATATTGTGTGATCTACTTGTGATGAAGCAGATAGTGCTCAAGTGTCATGATCTGTGAGTGCTTAAAAAAGAGTGTAGGGTAATATCTTATGCATATCACATTGAAGATATGAAAAACCTGTGTCAGTAGTAGGCTAATTTGATCAACTACTTGTCAAACAGAAGAAGATCATATATTAGTTGTTTTCTCTTCATCTCAACACAAGAGTAACCATGTCATATTTAATAAATACTTTCATATATTAGTAAATTAGATATACATGCATACAAACGCTTAACAGTTTTTTCTTGTACTGTTAACTTGCTGTTTCATTTGTTACATTTCACTTGTTTTGGACAGGAAATAACTGGTGGAAAGGGTGTTGACATTGCTGTGGAAGCCCTGGGAAAGCCACAGACTTTTTTGCAATGTGTACAGAGTGTGAGAGATGGAGGAAAAGCTGTAATGATTGGGCTTTCACTAGCTGGTGCAGTTGGGGAAGTAGATATAAACCGTCTAGTTCGTAGAAAGGTGAGTATGATCAATGATGTATATTAGTGACAATAGATTTTTTAATTTTTGCCATATCATATGATGTTTATGGCACCACTTCAATATCCATTAGCTGGATGTAATTAGCTGTAGTTGTGATATGATTATAGGAATTATAATAGGATTGTGAAAGCTCGGGGAAGCTATTTCAGAACTTGGGTAGCATGTAGCATGCTTGATCTTTCAGATTCCAATTAGTCTTGCATTTTCTTAGGTCCATTTGTGTTCCTTATTATGCTACAGAGTGCAGTCCTTGTAGTTCATGAGCTTTTTCAGCCTAATATATGGCCGTATGCTGTTTCTTCTATTTTTTTCTGTACATTTGGTATGCAACTACCGCATAGGCTTCCCCCTTGATTAGGAGCTCATGTTCAAAACTACTTTAGACTTCATTATTCTTTCAATTATTTGAGAAAAATGAGTAGTAGGTTTAACAATACAATTAACTCTAGGGCTGCGCTGTACAGCTGCAGTACATGTAAAAATCACATAACAACAGCCCATAAGTGACCTAACCTAATTATGCAAGGTCCAAGTAGGCCCTGTATCATCCAGCATAGGGATCATCATTGGGCTGGCCTGAGCCGAAGTTATCGGGCTCAGGTTGGCTTGGTCGGGGCCTAATTGGCCTGGAGACTTTAAAAGAAGGATGAAATTGTATAAAATCATTGTAAAGTGTACAATGGTACAGTAAGAAATGAAAATACAAGTGTTGAGGCTTGCCCGTCGAAGATTACAATTAGTGAAATCATAATCTGTCACTAATGTAGGGATCGTAGAGGTTAGCTAAAATTAAGGCGTAATCTCCAGAGTTGATTAGTAATTCATAGAGCTGATTGTTAAGATATTTATGTCTGAGAGTTCTGTCCTCATTGGATTATGTCCATTTCATTCTTTTAACACTGAGACTTTTGGGGATCTTTCCTGTTTTTACATTGCATTTTTAGCTTTGGTTTTCTTTGTTGGTCGCCTCATTGCATGTGCAGTGTGGGTGGGACATCAGACCTATGAAGGGGAATATAAAAAATTAGACCATTAAGGGTGCCGAAGATTGGTTATTGGTATTGGGGGAAAAAAGGGAATCACTGTGATTTCAGAGCTAAATCATGCCTTTGTTACAAGGATATTATAATTAATTTTTCCTTTTGCTGTAAATTTTACTTTCCCTTGCATCTGAAAAAATTGGCTCAAATCCCCATGTGTCATTGGATCCATATCTGCTCTCATAATTGCAGTTATTCATCTTTAGAAGAGCTCAGCCAAGCTCAAATTGTCTAGGATTGCTCTGTTCCATTTCAGCATACATCTTTACTTTTTGGCAATGATCTTGTGGATCAGATAAAAATCATCGGATCTTATGGAGCAAGGGCAAGGCAGGATCTTCCTAAGTTGGTTAGAATGGCAGAAAGTGGTATATTCAATCTCACTAATGCTGTTTCTAGAAGGTACAAATTCGAGGAGTCTAGCAATGCATTCCAGGATCTCAACCAGGGGAGCATTGTCAGTCGGGCTGTGGTTGAGATAGTGTAGGTTTTTTTCTGTCCAAGCAGCCGGTTCTTGATGCCAGAGTTCCACATCAAGTACAAGGCAGCTCCCGGAGTAGAATCTGAAGGTGAATAACTATCGAAGCCCTCACAACATTGTTCACTCAAGTTCTTCATGTACCTTGAATCCCTATCTATCCTAGAGAGTTGGATGGATGACTTGGTTGCCACAATATCTGTCTTTATTTCTCCTTCCTTGTTTTCTTTGTGGACCTTTTTTTTTTTTCGGCCTGACCTTTTGTAGAACTCATGCTCTTGGTGTTCAGTACACTTTGTTCTGGTTCCTTGCTTGTACATGTGATTTGTAGAAGTTTATAATAAAAAATTGCCCTCTGATTGAAATCCAAATTGTGTAGACAGAGTTTAACATAATTCCAATCAAGCCTATCATAAGCCTTTTCCACAGCCAGTTTAAGAGTCCATCCATGCGTTCGTATTTTTGTGATAAAATTTCATGACTGATAAGAATATTATCTTGAATGGCATGGTCAGGGAAAGAGGCTACTTGATTAGGAGAAATACATTGACCTAATAAGGGTCGCAACCAACTAACTAGAATTTTTGCTATAATTGTTCACAATCCGTAGTAGCAATTTTAGGTAAGAGTGCAATATAAGTATGGTTAATTTGTTGAAGAGAGCATTTGTTCTAAAAAATGTTGTAAAAAGTCATATTGATAAGCGTACAATTTGCGAATGTTTATGATAAAGAATGGCAGGTAATCCATCTTGTCGATGAGCCTTCAAGGCACCAATAGATCATAAGTTTGAGAAATATTCTAGAATGTGATTCACACTTGAATTTGTGATTAGTTCTTAATTACAAGTTGGGGCGTGACAGAAAGATTCCAATTTTTGTTTTTTCCTAAGATTATTCCAATTGTACCCCTAATCTTCAAAAAATAAAAATTACAAACTAGCAGCCCCCACCCAACACATCCTCCCTCCACCACTCACTTCATTGCCAGCTGGGGCCGGCGACGCTCCCTCCTCCCCTCTCTTTCTAGAATTTGCCTAAATTTTGTGATCAAAGCCTACATTTTTCTTATAAGAAATGGCTCAAGCCTAGCAAGTTGGCACTCAACCCATCTTGACTGGACGTGTGCTTATCCCACCTATCCCAGAGTAAATATCGTAGGCCAACCAAGGAGTGATTTTTTATGTTAAAATTTGAAACCAAGTAATGGATTTGTTTGCCAATACATTTCATTTGATTTAACTTACCAAACAGAAGATCAAATGTTTAGAAAAGAACAAATAAGTAGTCCAGTACCATCTAGCACTAAATGTATACATAGTATAACTTATCTGACCCTTTTTTTTGGGCCAAAACTTTATCTGACCTTTTAATATGATACAAACATCAAATGGTACAATGTTGCTAAAACCAATATAGTACATTACGGGCAGACTAAAATAGTACAGTCCAATCCGGCATACCAAATGAGCCCTGAATGGTTTGAAAGTGACGAACAGGTAATTGTATTGTCTGTCTACTGGTTGGGGCTACTCTGAGCATGTCTCTCATGATGAGGTCCAGGATGAGGCACTGGAACAATGTAATCTTGCCCATGTGACCCATCTGAACCTGGGAGATTTTGTTGGGAAACCAAAGCAGATGGTGGGGAACATCAGGAATGTTCGATGAGCCATAAGAAACAATTATTATTACCTGAATTTGAAGCAACCATGGGAATTTTAGGAGAAACAAGTGGAGTATGTCGAACAAAAAAATTGCACAATGTGCCAACTAGGGGAGTTTGATAAGAAACTCGTTGAGTATATGATCATTTAAATCCCATACTGCTTCACCATGATGTTACTGTGTTCTTTCTAAACCATCTACTTGGGGTCTTCCTCACGAGCCATCAGCTTGTTTTCTTTTTTCCCTACCTTCCACTTGCTGCGCTGTTCCCCAACCTTGAGCTGGTTGCTTTCCTCTCCAGCCTTCCTCTTTCTGTTTTTTTTACCTACCTTTACTTTTCTCCGGTGAGTGTTAAGAGGATAAGAAAGCCTGGCTTTACTTTCATCATTAATTTTAGTATCCAAGTGCCTTGGAATAGATTCTGAATCCGCACCAAACAAAAGATCCCCTAACTTGTGTCCCTGCATCTTGTCATCAGAAAACGCTACAAGGTGACTAAGAGAAGAATGAATACATCTATAAATCTCTTTAAATTCTTCTGCTCCTACTGCCCTTGCAACATTTTGAGACAGATCTGTGAAATCCTCAACCTGTTGGAAAATGTAGTCAATACACATTTAACACTGCAATAAAAGAACCCAAATTTTGTTTGAAAGTGAGTCAAGTAAGGTTACACTTATAGAATTATATTCAGGATCCCATGATTTTGATGTCCAAGATCCTTCATACACACTTGCACATAGACCTTTCTGCCAAAGATTTTCAACGGATGCTACCTGCATTGTACCAAGAACTACCATAAACTTCAATTCACAGAACAAATCATTTTACCTTTGATAGTAAAATTGGCACTTTAAAGCCTTTTATAATTATCAACTTATGCACAGATGAAACATACAAAGATTACCTTGACTAACAGGGTAATGAAGAGATCTGCTAACGATTCTTTATTGGTTTTTCCAAACTCTGAATAATTTTGTACCATCTTCAACACAGTTAAAGGATCAGTTCCATCTGCAACATGCCAAGGCAACTCAAATGTCAAAAATGAAATGAACAGAAAATGACTACCACTGTCACCAAGTATAAACTTTAAAACCAGAAATTAAAGAATATGATACTAAGAATGAAAATAGAAACCAGAAACAAGCAACTGGGAAAGAACCAGTTTTGTTCATCACCACTAAAACAAAAGACAGAAAAGAAAAAAAAAAAAAAATATACGAAAAGCTTCACATATCTGTAAGAGACAAATCATACATCTCACAGTTGTTTTTCTTCAAGCATATCCATAACGTGCACACATAAATTAATTATAAGGTAATACCAAAACGACCAGTCCTGCTCACCTAAGGGATCAGTGAGCACTAAAACTATTAACAGTCGTCGGATGTTGGACCCAGATAAAAACTTAAAACTAACCCATTAACCCGTTTTTCTTTTTTAACCCACAAAGATGAAAAAGCATACCAGTACTCTTTCTTTCTCCCTCATCTTCGTCAATAGCCCCAACCTTATTGTCTAAGCTCTTCAACCCTATTTGCTCACTCTGCTTCAAAAGCTCTCCCTCTTTTTTAATTTTTCAACACCCACCCAGGTCACCAACTACAATGACAATCCGTATGGTTCCCATTTATCGTACTGACAGGTCTTCCTCTTGCCATCATGCCCTGTTCCTACCATTTTTCAGGTAGTTGTTATTTAGGTTCTTTTTATTTCCTTCATATTTTAACTGGTTTTATTCTATAGTACTGTATCACCGTTGGAAATAAATTTTGTTCAATTCCAACAATCTCAATTGAGTATTTGTTTGTATGAGTTCCAGATGTGTTTGATCTATTTTCACCGACAAATAAGTTTGAGCGAGAATCTGAACCTGATGGACCAGTTCATTGAGAACCCATTTCTTGCAGTGTCTAGAGCCATGGGCTCTGTTGGTTCAAGAAGAGGGTGGGACTGTAAAAGGGTAGGGTTAAGAAGTTGGAGGAGGAAGAAGTGAGGGGAGGAGGTTTTCTTCCAGGTTAGAACTGCCTTCCAATCTTTAAAAGCTTAATTCTATCAAGGCTGAGACTCTCTGTGCTTTTTTGTCTGTGAATTTGATGACTTGGGATATCAGTACAGATATTGGTTATGTAAATTCTGTTAATTTTTTGTATTTGTAAACTGAACATCTTTGTGGGTTAGATATATAAAAACAGCTTGTGCAATGGGTAAATGTAGTAAGGTCAGGTTTTAAGTTTCTAAGCATTTGTGTTGGATTAAACAGCTGTTATAGTTTTGGTGCTCACAGTCCCTTACATTTTGTCCCTTAGGTGAGCGGGATTGCCAAAAATACAACTTCATTTAGTAGACTCCAATATAATTCATCTCATATAATTTATTTTGGCAGTTCAGAGTTATCACCTTCAAACAAAGTAGATAATGGAGGTATTATTGGAGGATCTCGAGTCTGCAGGAAATTTGAAGAAATATAAAATTAGACGTTGACTTGAAAAAATTGATATATGCATGTGCAGTTCTATGACTCCTGCATTCACAAACCCATCCCTGGATACTGACGTATGATGAAATGTGTCAACAAAAATGATGAGATGTAGAACAGTAAAGAAAAATCCAACCAAGTATATGAAATATAGCTTTTTCTTTTTGGTCAATGTATGGAATATAGATTAATAAGTGAAGACTTCTACTGCAAAAGATGAAATTGGAATCTTTAACCGAAAATGTAAATGGGTTATCAAGTTATCCAATTTCTCTTCCCAAAAAAAAAAAAAAAAAAAAAAAACAAACTTATCTAATTTCCCTTTAAAAAATCATCTAAATTAATATTCCTGATTTCTCAATCAAATATTTGACAAACCTCAAATAAGTTTGAATGCCTAAGAAGATAAAATCTGAATAAAATTTTTCATTGGGTATTGTTTATGTATGATTTACAAAAAAATAAAAGGGGAAAAGTTAAAATAACAAGAAAAAGTGAGCGTCTTCAACTCCCTTTCAACAGTGAAAGCCACAGCATCTTTCTAACAGAATGTACTTATTTGATTCAATAATTCTTATTGACTTTTGAACTTTACAGTTGACTCCAATGCAAAATAACTAAGGAAGAGAATGTCACCCTAGAAATATGAGCAAGAATATGTACCTGCAGATGAAAAGCAACCAATGATATTATGCATAAAGAGCTCAGAGTTCTATCTTTGGGACTATTGATATTATGTGCTTTTGCCCAGGCTTTCATCTGAAACAGGGAAAAAAAAGAATATGGGTATATTTCATGCCAATAAGATCTATAAAATATCCGGGACAAAATAATTTAATGGAGTTGTATATGTGACAGTTTATACTATACCTCATTAACAATAAGCCCACTACAAAATTTGATTGTGAATCATTTTCTGCAATGCATAATAATGTAAATCGGATCACCCATTCTTGCTACTCATTCCATAACAAATTGTCCATCCATTTTTTTAACATGCCCATACTAGTTGTCAAGCCCAAAAAGTCAAAGTGTAACAATAACTACTTTAAAAAACTTCCTTTAGATTCTTTTTTGGTATGTTATTTAAGTTGGAGTAGATTTGAAATGTTAAGACTTTCACTTAAATGTACATATCGAAAAAGATACTCTCATAAATTCAATTTTGTAACATGAGAAATAATTGGGACATAGGGATTATAACTTTTCACTACATCTACTTCACTTGGGTTCGCTGAGGCAAGGTCCTCAGGGAAGTCACCTTTTCATGAACCCCATCAGGCCTAATCTTGTTCCCAGAAATAAGCACCTTGATGCACATATCTACCTAAGGCATAAAAAAATCTTAGGTGTCATCAAGGAGGTCAGGTTCCTCCACAATCATCTCATGAAAACATTTTCAGGGTTTGATGTAGCAAGGACAAGGGTATAGACTATAGAGTCTATAAGAACAGGAAAGTTTATTAATAGTTCAAAGAAACATTACAATAAAAGTGAACCATCAATCTACCGAGAGAACATAACTTCTACAACCTTCAAGCAGTACAACCATCAATGACGCAACTAACAACCCAGACCAAAACAAACAAACAAAAATCAGAAATAATCTAAGATATAGCTGTCTCCAATCAATGTTCAGCAAAATAGAATGTGAAATCTCTAAATTTGTTATAAACCGAAGCACAAAATGACACCCAAAATCTAACCCAATCACACCAAAACCCCTTTGCCCTCATAAATCTTGCTAGTCCTTTACAACCAAATAACCCAGAAACTTTTGCCTTTTTCACTCTACCAAAAGCACAAAACTTCTCAATGAATAATGATACAAATGAAGGTGGAATCAATCAGCCAACACATCTTGCTTTCCTGAAAAATACACATACCACAACCTCAAAGACATTAAACTATAAAGGAAAGGATATCAATGCTTTCAACAACCTCTCTACATGTTGTGCATCAATGATAGGATAAGCTAATAGTAGGCCTTTCCATTTGAATAACATCACAAGTATTTAGTCTTACATGATACAAGCTATAAATTTGTACCTAACAAGGTAATTTAATTACCAAGGATGGATGATTCAATTTTCCATAACTTTCTATCTGGTCTTGATGTATACGCTCTGAACTTTTCAATCAAAGAAAGGTGAGTAGAGAACTCATCAGTATCAAGGTCACTCAAGTTTCAATGGAATTTAATATTCCAACCAGAAGGGGGGAGTGACAAGCTAGCTACATTCCTACTCCACCCTTTCCAGAGCAAAACTTCCAACCTTACATACGTAATCCTTTATGTTAGACAACCACTTGACCTAGAAAACTTAAGCAGTTTGGAAAAGGGCTACCAATGTTTATCAAGCTAACACCCTCCCTCATTTACTGTCTCATCATGCATGTGGAAAGGCAGATAGATATTAGATATAGAGCAAGACAGAAGCATATTCACTCTCACACCGTTTTTTCCATTCTATTTAAAAAACCCAGCGGACCCCTTTTTTAGCGTATAAGATTTGAAAGATTGGTGCATGGTTGGAGGTTAATGGGAAAAAAAAAACAAAAACATGGCCTAGCTTGTTTATCTCATTGATCATATTTTTTTGCATTGTCCGATCACTGTAAATGTTTGGATGGAGTGTGTGTGTGTTTGGCCAACAAGTAGCTATTCTTTAATAGTTGATTATTTGGACGTTTGGGATAATACGGGGACAACTCTAGGATATTACAAAATCTTTACAGATGAGATGAACGAAGGGGTTAAATATGTTTTGGTATCTATATAGGCCTCATTGTCGAAGCACTTCAGAGATATTCCCTTCTATTTAGGTTCAGGTCACTTGAGCAGTCCTTTGAGAGTACATTTGGAATGTATGTACATCCATTAGAGTATTATTTAATTACATTCAAGTAACATGACTGTACATTCAAGCAATTACTTGGGTTGTACATTCCTTCATATCTTTAGTAAAATGTCTACACCTATAAATAAGACCCTTGGTAGCCTTGAGGGCATCATTCTTAATAGAACATTTCACAGATCACAAAATCTTTTATTTTCTTTTATTCCCATGAAAATTTAAGATCCTTCTAGAGAGGTTTCTCTATGTTCCTTAGATTTCTAAAGTATCTGTTCTGTTAGTGCTTCCACTACATCAGCACAGATGAACATCTTAGTTGTGTTTTTCATTATAGACTATAGTTCATCTTCTCCTTTAATTAGGAACAGTTTATGCTTCTTATCCAAAAAACAAAAGAACAGGACCATTCTTGTCCAACAGTAAAATTACATTAGCATCAACCTCATATGTATAATGCAATTCAAAAGGGAAATGTAATAAAAAAACTCATACCAAAAATGTGAGAATGCTATTAAAAGAGCAGAGTGCACAAACACAAAAATTAAAATAAAAAATAACTGAAGTGTTTCCTTGAAAACAACTACAATAAAACAAAAAAGACATTAGATTCTAGCCTGTATAAAAATATTGGATGCAAAATGTTGTAAGCTTAGCAAGATAAATTGAAAACATGAGGTAAACAGTAAGGGAGAAAGTGCTACTTTTCTCATGGTAAAAAATAAGGGGAAATTCTATTGATACCCCTAATTGCTCATTATATCCCCTATTTCTAAAATTCTCCACTTTACCCTAAACTTAAAAACTAAAACAATTGAAGAAAAAAAAAAAGCAAGAACCCGGTCAGTACCCACACACCCCACCACCACCGAACGTAGCAGCCACCCGCCCCATCCCCTCCTCACCGCCCACCTGTTCCTTGCTGGATATCTCTCTCTCTCTCTCTCTCTCTCTCTCTCTAAAAGAATGGGAGGTCGCCTGAAAAGGATGGCAGCAGTGGGGAGGGGGAGGGGGTGGGGTGGGTTGTTGCTTTATTTTTAATTTTAATAAGGCGAATTAGGAAGTTTTGAAGAAAAAAGTTTAAATGGGGTATGGGGAGCAATTGGGGTAGATACCAAAAGAAGTTCCCAAAACAAGGCATAAAAAACATAGATATATTTTCAATTACCATAAAACTCAGTTTCTGAAACCTTTCATCAATTCCAGAAATTATGTGGACAATCTGGGATTTTTTAATGCCATCCCTGTTCTCAACTGATAAATCACACTCAACTCCAGTTCCACAGTCAATAAGTTTGATAATTGGCACCCTAGCACTCGTAATTGGTTGCACACCAACAACATGCCCTGCCCCTACAACATAAAGATGCATAATTGAGAGTAAAACAAGTGCAACATTATGATAATTATCATACTTAAAAAACATCAAAACACCAAAGTCACTTACACCACATGGTGCCGACATATAGATCACATACCCACAAAACAAACACCATCTAGATGTCTCTCTCGCCATGATGAAAATTTGTTAGCAATACTATATGGTCTAGTTCATATAAAATGGAACGAAAGGTTATTCATCTATTCTGCCATACTTGAACTCTATTCCAGAGGTTATTCATCTATTTTGCCATACTTGAACTCCTGTCCTAATATTCCAAAGGTTATTCATCTATTCTGCCATACTTGAACTCCTTTCCTAATATTCCAAAATGTGCTTACCTCAGTCATGCTATACTCTCTACTATGGGAATAGATATTTGCACAAATAGAAACATGTCAAATAACCCCCTCAAGAGTTATAACAAAACAATAAGCTATGCAACTATAGCTCAAATCGCTCCCCTATATATAGCCCCTCATTTAAAGGTAAATAAGGGATCTCTTGTGGAACTCACTTCACATCGAAGCCGACTATTTTTTGAGTCTCCATTCAAAGGATTATCCATGCAAAAAATTGGACAAATTAAAAACCGTTTAACCATTTGATTATATAGTCATCATTTCAAATTTCTATCAAAATCACTATATTCGTCTATTTATTTAAACACAATTAGACATTTTCATGGTTTTTGATTTGTCAAAGTTTCTTCTAGGGTGACCATTAAATGGAGACTTAGAAACTAGATGACTATGATCAATGAATTACAATGCAGAGTGAGTCCCACAAGAGATCTCTCATTAGAAGGGGCCATTATATGTATATATCTATACATACTATATATTACAAAAAATTCATCTTGCATGGCAACGTTAATTACAATGGCATGTTGATAGATTGTGAATCTGGTCCACTGATTTGGTTGACTCTTGACTGAATATCATATTCTAGTAACTTAATAATCTGACTAACATCATACATATATGTATCCATATAGAGTCCTCTTATGAGGATAACCTCAATTTAAGAAAAGGGCAACTATGTTAAGACCCACCTTGTAATGTGGTTTCATAATCCAAATCATTCATTTTTCACATAACCATTCCATGCAAAAAATCAACCAATTTGAAAATCATTTAGCTATTTGATTATCATGTGATCATCTCTATTCTCTATGTTTGTTGGAAACATTATGTCCGTCCACTTGTTTAATTACATTTAGATACTAAACGATTTTAGATTTTGTTGAATTTTTTAAAGGATGATCCTTGATGGAAAACCTAAAGAATAGATGGTTCGAATTGTTGGATAACATTGAGGAGTGGGCCTACAATATTGTCCTTAATTTTTTTTTAAAAATGAGGGCATCATCATTCAAGATTATCCTTTACATATATATGAGAAAAACTTCTGAAGAGGTTGCTCTCTTTCTAAGAAAATAAAGGACCATATGTGGGCCCACCTGCAATGTAAAGATCATTGGACCACATTTCGAGGTGGACTTTGACAATATGATCATTTATTTTTCTTAATTGAATGCAAATCCTCATTAAAAGTTCCTATATACACTCAAATGAGACATAGTTAAACAAGGATTTTCTAAAAAATACAAATTTCTTCTCAAATATATATATGATTTTTCTCTGTGCAGAATGTCTATTCTTCAAATAAAGAACAGACATGGGTTTTCTTAATGACCTTTTGTAATTTTTTATCCCATTATTGACAAGTTTCACTATTTTAGGTATCGTCCTTCAAGGTTATAGTCCAAAACCTAAAATCTAATTGGGAGCCCAAAACTCGAGAGTTAAAACTTAAAATTTAACCATGGAATAGGTCTCAATCAACAACATATACCCTAAAGTATTAAACCCTTTTAAGAATGAGATAAAAAAGTGTAAGAAAAACAACAACAAAAAAATCGTTGTTGCTTAAAGTACAGAAGTCTGAGAGAAAAACTAATATATATAGGAAATTTTCAAGTAAGGATGCCCTTACTTTAAGAAAAGTACAGATGTCTTTACTTTAAGAAAGTTCATAACGTCATCTTTGGACCTACAATTCAATAATCGAAACCGTTCATATTTTAGAACATCATTCAAAAATCACCCTTCAAAAAATCAGCCAAATTGAAAACTGTTTAGGCAATTTATTACACACAACATCATTTTAATTTTATTAGACGGACTGTATTTTTGTCTGTACAGTTTAGATTACCAAACAATTACCGATTATATATATATATATATATGTCATATATCATATGGTCACAAATGACCGTGAAAATCCATAGTCATCAAATGTTAAATCAAAATCCATAGTTGATAATCCAATGGTTGGCATAATTCTAAAAAGTTAAATTCTTAGATTAGGAACCAACAAAATATATATATAGGGACTTTCTCAGGTGAGGATGACTGCACTTTAAAAAGTTTGCGGACGCGGACAGAGGGTGGATAATAGGTGGACAATGTGTGGATACAGATGATGTGTTTGCAACAAGTTTTGATGTGTTGTAGCAAGTTTTGCAATTTTGTATCCACACATTGTCTACCTATTGCCCACACTATGTTTGCGTCCGCAAACTTTAAAATTTGCGGGCATCCTCTCTAGAGAAGGACTGTATATATATAAGAGCCCTCTAAAGCTAACTGATTAGTAAGTTAATACGAAGCTAACCACCTTTTTGGACCCACCACACGATGTAATCTCATAATTTGAACCGTTCATTTATACATGAGCTGACAAAATATGTGGTTTTGTATGTGGCTCTTTACAACAACTACAAATATATATATATTACATATATGTGTGTGTGTGCGCATGCATCTATACTAGAGTATATATAAAGAGCTAAAATAAGAAGGTAAATTTTAGACTGTTGGATCTGTGATTAGAGCACTCCCATAACCAAGATTAAGACACTCAAGCATTATATGTTCTAATCACAATTGCATCCTTGTTTTAGCTTCTTAATGGAACTGATTTGTGTGTGTACACACATACATTGACATGAACTCGATCACAAATCAAATAAAAAGGATGCTAACATAGAACAAACTCAGATATAAACTCTGTGTGTGTGTATATGTGTGTCGATTAGGGTACTGTTGTGTACTTTCAGTACAAGAACTATAAAATTTTTATGATTATATCACTCAAGGTGTCTAATCATGAGATAGATATACTTATATAAGCAGCAGAAACACTTTAAAACTCAAAACATACTCTGAAGAGAGAAAAACTTTTTAGCAAACTTCCGAAGGGTTTTGATCTTCATGTCTCGAGGAAAATTGCCTACATTGTTGCTGAAATTAACCGATAGGTCTAGGTCACTTTCCACACTGAACATATCCATTATAAATGAACCAAATCCCTCAACAACAGGAGAATTGTCAGAATGTCCTGAAAGAAAAAGGCAAATAGTGCTCAACATCAATTGTACATGTATGGTAGTATAATTAAGGAAAAAGTCAAGAGGAAATAGGGCATTGACCAAGAAAAATTTATAGTCTCTTAACATCAATAAGAAACAGATGTACTTGGAAATATATAGTTGAGCATTAGGCATAATATCAGTTTCAAATAAACAAACATGATAAATAAGATTGGAGTGAAATTTTATTCAAAGAGACTAAAGGAATCAAGAGGAATAATAAGCATGCAATAATTTCTATTCTTGCAAAACCTCATATATTATAAAAAAAAACAATGTGCTCTTATGGTCCTACCTATCAATTTAGATTTTCCCACCTAAAAAGGAACAAAAAAAAATTCTCCTCTGGAGAAAAAAAAAATCCTAAGGAAATTAACTGCTAAAATAAGATATTCTAGGATATAAATGAGAAATCCTGCTTCTCAAATTTTGATTCCAATCTAGGAAGCTATGGAGTGTTTCCTTAAACCCCTTTGTTTACTGGATTAGAATTTCTATAAGTAGTAGGCATGGATGCAGGTCTAGGAAGGCTTGTGTTCCTTAAACCACTGCTAGTGTTCGTGTTTGTTGCTTTACATTTCATGCCTGAATGTTAAATTATAAGTAGTAGGCACGGATGCAGGTCTAGGAAGGCTTGTGTTCCTTAAACCACTATTAGTGTTCGTGTTTGTTGCTTTACATTTCATGCATGAATGTTAAATTTAATGTATGCCTTATCATAAATAATTTGATTTAAATTGATCCAAAATCTTGTTTGATGCCAATGGCAATTATCCAAATTAGTTTTTGATGCAGGACAACACAAGGTGAGTGTTGCTTTGGGTAATGGTAGGCTTAGAATGATAGAGAATTTAAGACATAGGATAGGTATAGAGAGAAAGAGGGTTTGTGGCAGCCAAGTTCTAGGTCAATTGCTAAAGCATGTTGTGCCACAAAAGCGTTAGTGAAGCTGCCACTATACTATGCAGGTGGTGACAATCAAGCATGAGATTTCAAAAGATTAGGGAACTTTCTAAAATCATAACAGAAGTTCTTTAATTAGTAGGTTAATCCCTATACTCGTAGGAAATCTCAAAACATACAATGTAAACGTGGGGTTCCATACAAATGTGAATTGAATTTCAAATCTAATACACCAAGCAGAAAGTGGTATGATTCTACATTTTAATGAAACAACCCAAAAGTTTAGTAATTGACAAGTCCAACTCCATAGTCATAAATATTAAACAATTGACAACATGCAAGAATCTGGGATGTTAAAGAATCAGCACTCTAATGCTCAATGAATCTATCGGTGATGCAGGAGCCAGGTTGAAAGTATAATAAACAAATCCATCCAAGTACCAAGCAACACATTATTATGAGTTTGTAATTAATAAATCCAATGTACACATTCATTTAAGGTCCATTTGTATTCACTGCCTTTGAGTCTCTTTATGTCACGTGTTCAATGTATTAAGTGTCATGAATTATGTCTTTTAGATTTCCCAAGTGCATTAGTTTGGGCCTTCTTAGTGATTCATGTACCAATGGTCCCTTAAAAAAGGCTACTTCATTAGCTTTGGAAGAAGTTAATGGTGAAATAAATCAAAGTTCCTGCTCATGAACTACCAAGATGCATTATATGATTGTCCGGCCATTCTATCCTAATGTAGCAATCCAACAATTGACATAGAATAAGTAAATAAATAAAATACAAAAAATTTTGAGACAATGAACCTTTATCTATGGCAACTAGTTTTGCAAGAACCTATAAAAAAATGTGCATTAGGTCCCAAAAACATGGGAAAATGCAAGAAGAAGAAGAAATGTGATTTGTGGGCTGGTCATTTAAATATATAAATTGAATAAGGATGCTATCAATCGTTATAAACTACAACTAGAATGGATATAATCAGTGGGGAGAGGCTGGCATGAACAAAGTTAGGAAAGAAAAGTTACCATATAATTCCTTTGCGATTGCATTGAAGATACGAATCAAATCTCTCCGATTCTGATAATCGATAGGCTTTGGACGGCAAATGGCATACACATCATCAAGTAGTTTATTAAGTGCAGATATACATACAGGAGTGATCTTATATTTTTCTAATTCTTGTAACTCCAGCTTCTTTGCTTCCTTTATTAGCTCTGGGATAAAATTCCAAGTACGGGAATGAGTCACTAATTCACAAAATCTAAACATTCATCTTGGGACATATTTCAAAATAATTTTAAATTCACACCCATTATCATTCTAATTATTAACAAAATAGACAAAATTTGCGCCCCCCAAAAAATTAAATATATTACTTACTTGTCTGGCCTAATGCCATGGTTCTTGACTTGTTTCTATAGGATTGCACTACCTCATTATCAATCTAATTCGGCTCTGCAAAACCCAAATCAAAACTAAATCAGAAAATTTGACAGATTATGAATAAAATATCTTGGTGTAAATATCTAAATTACATGGATAAAAACAGAGGAAAATAAGTTGTGCGTTACAGAACAATAAGAAATGCGATAAACTCTGGATTTAAAATTGTGAAGTCGAAGCTCAAAACCTGTACATGGTTGTTCTTACTTCTGCTTGATTGATTCGATGTACGGCTTAAGGGCCAGCGTCGATAGCGAAGGCCTATTTGCCTCCTCCTCTGCTTGTTTTTCGTTTTTTTCGAGACACCAACCTCCTCCGCTCTGCGGCGGGTAAGCCGTCTATTCGTTTCGTTTTCGTTTTTTGATAAGTGGCGTGGCTTGTTTGACCGTGCTTTTACGAGCCATCAAATTGCTTTCAAATAATCAAAAGTGCTTTTTTGTTTATATTTGATAATAAAAAATAAAAATGTTTTTAAGTAATAAAAAACACTTGAAATTGCTTTCGAAAAAGCACCTTGCTTTTGCTTCCAACAAAAAAAGTACTTGGAAACTTTTAAGAAGTTTGTCTTTCTAACAAATGCATTTTTAGTGAAAGCGCTTCTAAGAAGCACTCAATTTTTATATTTTTTCTATAAGAGGCCTTTGCTCGTTTCTGTATTATTATAATTTTATTTTTTTTACAATTCCAAAACTAATATTAGGCTGATCAAACAGTCAATTTTGTGACAACCTAAAAATTTTTCTGAATTTATTGAGTTTATTTGGATTTTTTGATGACTTATAGTTATATAATTTCTATAATTATTGAGAATTTTTTGTGAATTATTAAGAATTACTCTCTTGTGTTTCCATACCATGGTTGGAAAATACTTATTAATACAGATCCAAAGAAATTTAGAATGTGCTGATCAGAGCTCAGAGAAAATGTTATGATTTACACAATGAGTCGAGTTTGTAGAATTTTACGAAATATATTTTTAAGTTTGAATTACTTTAGTGAAATTTTAAAGTTTAGAAAAATTAGAAAAATATTATATAGGAAAAGTTGACTAAGTACTGACACAAATCGACACAAAGATGCATAGCGTGGCATGATTTGCTAACATCACTAAGGAGGACCTAACAGTTTAGTTTGTATTTTTTGTCACTTTATATGGTTGATCACAAGTAAAATTTTAGTAATTTTAATTTTGAAAATATATTATTTCTGGAGATGAAACCGTAATATTAATAGTCAATAATATTAATATATATGTAATTTTTTATTTGAAAAACAATTCAACCTTTAATGTATCACTAACTACTATTTTTCCTTATAGAAAAAAGCTTTTTGTAAGAATTTTCATTCTAAAAAAATTCATTACATACCATTCTTAAGAATGATTTCATGATGTATCACTAATTCACCAAGTTTGGTACAGAAAGAGTTTGGTATTTGAAAATAGGCTAAAAGACATTTTTCGTCCATGTATTATGATTGAGTAGTTTGGTCCCCGTCATTTTAATTTGTATTTTTTAAGAATTGTATTTTCATTAATGTCGTAATCAGGTGTATTCCATCAAGTCTATATGAGAATTAGTAAAAGGTTATCTAATTACCTTAACAATGTGATTAAAATCGTAATTACTAATAGAACCCAAATTTTTGATTACTTGATGACTCTGAACCAATCAACAAACTAAATAATGCAAGATAGATTAAAGCAGTAAACACATAGTCACTTTAACACTCAAAATATAGTTATCAAATATTTAGCAATAATGTGATCCATCATAATAGACATCTTAGTGCTATCCACAACTACAGCAATGTGTGATTCACCATCTATTTGAAACATTTCTTTTAACAATAATCTCAAATATAGGCTCAATGTGAAACGGTGCAAGATTTGTGTTTAAAAGTTAAGTACAACAATAATCATTCAAACACAAAACTGAGATCAAATGCACACAAATTGTTCACCCATTTGACCAGGCAATCCCATTATAGTGAAAGTTCAATAGAAGGGCAGCACACATCACAAGCTTAAAGACAATAGACATAATTCTAAGTAACAACTCATTATCTCTTGTGCAACATTCAAAGGCAAAGCATCTAGTGAAGCATGTAGGTGGTAGCCACAACTCCAAGCTCAATCACCTCATGGCACTGAACAACAACACTCACAGCGGAATTGTCGATGATAATGAATGAAATGAAATGAAATGTGAATTCTTTAAAGATCAACCTCCTCAATCTACAAAGACTTGAAGAGGCTAATGGAGAATCCTAAGCCTAAAAACAAGACAAGACTCTAAAACATTTTTAAATTTTTAGCAAGAAGAAAACAAGTTGAGAAAATTAATAATTTTTTAATTTCAAAATAATTTTCTTACTGGAAATCATAAACTCTCAAAAACTCATAGAACTAAGGCTAGCTCCAAACAAAATACTAGAGAGAATCACCCAAGAATGAAAGGACGCAGCCACATCTATACCCACACCTTCATTTGCACCAACCCACAACATGTGGTGCCCACTCAATAGCTCTTCACAAAATGACAAAATGAAAGAACAATCAAAATATCCTAGAGAGGAATCCTAGAATAGTTGTGGATATCATTCTTAATAAATTCTATTTTTGAAATAATTCTCAATCAAGAAAATGATGAATAGTGAAAAAGAGAGGGAATTGGTGAAAAACAAAAAAGGACTAGTTGCCATGTGTGAGAGTGAGAGATCTGATATATTTTTTATTATTCACACAAGGAATATTCGAATTAAGTAAGAAAAGGATAGTCCAAACATGTGACCACACTTAAGTGGTGAAAGTGCATGTATAGTTCACATATGTAGAAATATATTCGTATGACCAGTGAATGGACTAGTCAAACAGATATAAAATAGAGTGCATGAAATGCATTATGAGATGCATGGACTAACTAACCCTAATATTTTATTAAATTAATTAAAATGTTGCTTTTGTTTAATAAATAAAGATATAATTGAAAAACTAGATCAATTTTATTTCTTCTTCATGCACAAAACAAACAAGGGAATTGAAATAGAAAGGGAATTATTAGTTTATTTTCCCAACATTATCAAACTGGAGAATAAAAATCTTACATTTTCTTTTTCTAAAAAAGGCATAGGAATTGATTTCTAAAGAAAACAATTTCGCGAACCAAACTAGCCCTAAGATATTTTCCGATTTAAACATTTAAGTGCTCTAAGATATTATCTGATTCAAACACTCAAGTGCACATTTCTTGGCAGAAGATGGGACACTTAGCTCCACCAATGCCCACACAGGGATGCCTACATTAATTGTACTCCATTTTCTGCCTAGTTCGTAATGGGTTTTACTATTTTCATTTCAACGATTGGAACAACCTAAGAATTGAGACCGGAAAATGATTTATTATTCTCATATAGCATTTGGCAAGGATTGGAATACCATAAAAAATTTAAACATTTCTCCAATAATATTTTCAGCATTAAAATTATAATTCATGCTTTTATTAAATATATCATTCATTTTTTAATATAGTATAAACTATAAAATTTGAATAAAATTTTTCAAAACAAACATAAGAGCAAGCCATATATTTCAATCAATTGTACAATTATACAGAGCATTTCCTGTTTATGGGGCCATTGTTAATTATTTCTTTTTTACAACTGAGGTGCCTTAGAGGCAAAGAGTAAAATTTCAATTTTCGTGGAAATTTCTACATAAATTAAACTGAAACGATGAAAATTGCTATTAAAATATAAAAATTTTAAATGAAACTTTACCATAATATATTATCTACTACATTGATAAAAAATATTAAAAAAACAAAATTATATAATAGGTTTCATATAATATAAGATGAGTATAATGCACAATAGAGGCAAATACTATTAAAAAAATATTTCACTAATAAATAATTACATAAATAACATCTCGATTTTATTTATACTACAATATTGTATCATGAATTACATAAGTATTTTTTTTGTTTAAATTACATAAGTATTCAATACCACATAGAGTTTTTAGGAGGTTCAAACTATTCACTATCTTCAGTATTAGCATTTCCACAGTAGGTGTACTGTGAAAAATAATTACCTCAAAATACTTCTTTAGCATAATTTTGCATGAAATTTTCAACATGTCAACCATATGAATCAAGAACCTATTGCGGTAGAATTTGCTCATAACCATGCTCATTTGAAGAGTTTGCCTCTTATTGTGCCCATGAGTTACCATCAAATTCAACCGAGTGAAGCATATGTGGTAGGTAGAAGATTGGAGGATTTGCATATAATTATAATTATCACTTCCTACCCGAATAGAGTCAAAAGTGGTGTATAATAAATCAGTTTCTTGTCGTAGTAAACTCCTATGACCTCAATTGGAAATTTTTTTAAATGTTTTCCTATTATTCGTTTTTACTTCAAAACATTATAGGAATTAATTTAAAAAATAAAAAATTTTATAATCAATTATAAATTAGTATTTTAAATTGAGCTTGATTAAGAAATTGACTTTTTATTTATTGGGCTTTTACTTTTAAACTTAGGCTCGTTGGACAAATCTCAAGTCTACAAGTTCGTAAACTCAAGCCGCGCATCAATCAAAACTACAATTTAAAAGTTATAGACATTCAAAGTAAGGAATAAACTTATCAATTTTTAAAAATTCGGTAAATTTGAGAAAAATTTTAAAAATTTTGACATAATTTTCGCTAAAACTCGTTGGTTTGGTATTAAACATTTTGAAATTTTACTCCTTGCTTAGAGGTATGAGGTATGGTACTCGAATTCAGATTCAATGTCAATTTCTTTAATTAACTAGTTCAAAGGGTAGAATATATCCTTCTTGCACAGAGCACAAAACCAAAAATATCTCACCTCAGCCCACTACCATCAGTATCAAAAATCCCCAAAATTCAGAAAGAGAGAGCATTGGATCCCCCAAAAGCACTTCAACGCAATGGCGTGAACAGATTCATTGTTCTTAAGTTCAATTTTTCTTGTTAAATCCAAATAAATATGTTCTTGATCTGTCGACGACGAGCCCAATGATGATGATAATAACCTAATGCTCCAACACTTGCTGCTCCGTCGACAACTCCGACTTCCTCAAGGAGCACCTGCTGCTCTGCTGAAGACTTCGACAAGGAGCACCTACAGCTCAGTCTAGCATGAAGGAAACATAGCAGGACTTCAGAGATCCTAAATAAAAGGCAAAAAGCTATAAGTTATGACCTTGGGTAAATACTTTAACATTTAAATACTATCCCATCATTCAACACTCACACATGAGCAAATTTAACCAACTGACATGTTTTTTACCTCCAGCCACTGATTATGTCAATGACACAGTCGACTTAAGTACAATACACATTTTTAGCCTCTGTCGAGATCCTATATCAATTACAGATGCATATTACTAATCTTGATAAGCCTTTAAAGGCATTTGGATCCAAAATGTCTTTCTTGTTGTATAGTTTCATTATATTTATAGGTTTAGATTAGTGGTTATCAGAACCAGCATATGGCTATGTGAAGTCTGAATAGCTTTATGGTAGACCATTTAATGTAAGTTCACATGGGTTATAAGTTGAAATGTATTATCAACATAACAAAACTTAATACTCAAAAGACAAAAACCATTACTCCATATAAGACTACATGGGAAGAAAATCTAAAAGATCGAATAGGTTATAGTTAAAAGAGCACTGTAACCAAATATACGGCAAGAACAATTGGACATATGGGCAGTAGAACGCACAAATCATTACTATACATCAATATATAGAGAACAATTATATCAAAACAACAATTGTTTTGAAGAGTAAAAATTTACTTTTGCTCCCACTTTTTGAACACATTACAAACATAGTAGAATAATCATCTTTAACAATTTGTAAAAGCCAGTCATAAACCAGCAAAATACATCACTGCTAAAAAGCATTTCAGCTACATAAGAAGCCATACCTCTCCAACTATGCTCCAGGACTCGGTCCTTGCCCATAAGCTCCAGGACTCGGTTCTTGCCTGAAAGCTCCAGGACTCGGTTCTTGCCCGTAAGCTCCAGGACTCGGTCCTTGCCCGTAAGAAGCTCCAGGACTCGGTCCTTGCCCGTAAGAAGCTCCAGGACTCGGTCCTTGCCCGTAAGCTCCAGGACTCGGTCCCTGCCCGTAAGCTCCAGGACTCGGTGCTTGCCAGTAAGCTCCAGGACTTGGTCCTTGCCCGTAAGCTCCAGGACTCGATCCTTGCCCAAAAGATCGAGCTGTTCCCTGGCCCTGAAATCCACCCGAACCTTGCCCATGAATTTCAGCCTGTGGTGGACCATAATTCCTATCATCTCTCCTAAATTCTCCCTGACCAGGAGGGGCATAATTCCTCTGATCATCTTGTGAGAAGTTCCTTTGATCTCGGGGATAAGAATTTCTCTGCCCCCCTTGGTTGTAGTTGCCCTGATATGAAGGCATTGGATCTCTCCCTGGCTGATATGCATCCCTCCCTCTAGGTGCATTCATTGGCATATGACCTTTGTTTTCTCCTTGTCCCGGTGGGCTGTAATTCTGTTGTGGATGATTTTGTGAAGCCCCATAGTTCCCTCCACCTTGCATAGGCATCCGTTGACCATATGAGGGATTCCCATGTTGATTAGGCATTGGTCCTTGCTGAACAAATCTTGGTCTTTGGGAATTTCTGTTACCATCATCGTATCTTCCCCTCGGTTGCCTTCCATACTGAACTGGGGGTGGTCTTGGTATGATTGTTCCATTAATGTATTTGTCTCCTGATATTTATAGAAATGAACTTTAAATTGAAAACTGAAACAATTTGGATAGATGGACCAGCTCAACATTTTACAAGAGTCTTAATGCAATCCAAAATAGCATAACTGGTTGAATCTGCTGATAAGTTGTAACTCAACATTCTCAAAGAAAACAAACATTCTGGTGGAAAAAACTCTTACCTCCATACTCCTTGTTTTGTGGATCAATGTAAGAATCTGGCAACACAAAAATAACTCCAGGCAAACCTGTTTCAATAAAATGGAAAATTTAGCATCAAGACTATCATTTCAATGGTTTCATAAAATGCTATCAAAAGTACCATTGAACTTTTCCGACTCTGCCTCAGACATCACAACCTGAAAGCCTGTATATGTTGTTGTGCTACAAGCATACATTTTCTGTTTTGCCTCTTCCACACTGAATCATAAATAATAAAAAATACTCATGATCAGCTAAAATTACTGTGTATAAGACTGCTATAAACTTAAAGCTAGCATGAACAAAAGGTTCAGGAAACTATAAGCATTGACATAATCAACAGAAAATGACCGACAATCAAATACATAAATAGCCAATAATCTCTGTATCATAAGAGAATTACATGAATCTAGAAAAGAACCGACATTACAGAATCACTGGACTTTCTTGTTTCTTTGCAAGTAAAACATTTCATTGGCATGAGACTGTAATATTTTTTTTTCCCCTTAAGGGTCAGTTGGAAGCAATTAGGCCAGCAATTGCACAACCAGTCAACCACAGACAAAGGTTTTGAGGATTTCTGCACCTTGCAGCTTATTGGTACGTTCATATTCCTAATCTCTAATCACAATCATACTTGTTCTAACTCTAAGAGGAATTTTCACAAGTACCCTGTACAAATACTGTTTCACACACATCAAAATTAACCAAATTTTCTAATCAACCAAACACAATACCAAAGCAAACACACACACATGAGTAGATATATAAATATATAAAGAGAACGAGGAAGGGTGTGTGACCTGATGCCCAAGCCTTTAGCACAAGTTTCCTCATAAGTTCTCACCATATCCTCAGCAGGAGGCTTGTTGTCTCTCCCGAAATCCATGACAATGAGCCAGTGATTGTAGTCGCACCCTTCGAACAGTATCGTATCAGGGTTAATCTCGTCATCTCGGTTGTTGCCGCCGTAGACCGAATCCGATCGCGCGGAAGAGAGCGAGGACGACCTGAAGGGCCGAGATTGGAGGAGGAGGGTCCAGGACTGTGGGGGAGAAGTAGGGGATTGTAGGGAGGTGGGGGAATGGAAGAGAGGAGAGGAAGAAGAGTGCGGAGCTGAGAGTGCGGAGGTTGCAGAGAGAGAACGGTGGAGGGTTGAGAGGGTGGTTTTTAGGGTTCGGCGGAGGCGGAGAGAGCTCAGCGCCATTGCTGGTTCTGCTGCTGGTGCAGGTGAACTACAAGAAGTAGACTCTGCTAAGGTTTTGAGAGTTTGGGATTTTGGGGGGGACTCACTTGATAGATCGATCAGAGAGAGGGGGTTTTGATTTAGCAGCGGTTTATATAGTGAAGGAGGAAGACTGAAGGTCTTGGTCCGACGTCGTTTTGCGTGGGTTAATTAACAAATTAACAAATGCTGGATTTGATTTTAGTGTTTCCGTTACTCTCTAATAAGTAATAACAGAATGAAGAAGATAATTTATATTTGCATTACATGATTCTTTTTTTTTTTTTATATAATTGTTTTCACTTGGTACGATAAATATGCATTTTGAGAGATAAAGTTCATTACGTCTACCTGACTATATTAGGTATATATCTTGTTTTTTATTAATGAGATTTGCTCGTACTTTCGAGTTTTGTCGATAGCAATGTTTTAATAAGTTGTGTAAATTTAAAAAATATCATATAATTAAATAAGATGTTGTAGAAATTTCGCAAACTTTTTTCACTAACAATAATGAGAAACTAGCTTGGACATTTAGCCCACCTCATTTTAAAATCTTGAGTTCATCACGGTCCATTGTTCGAATATAACATGTGAAGCTAGCTTATTGAGAATCATAAAGGGACCTCAATCAAGAAAGCAAAGAAATGTAGTTTAAGATTTGTTATTTTGATTAGTTTCACTACAATCAAAATGAGTAATAGAGACTAATATTAGAAAAAGAGAGGAAAAAGAGAAACTAGGAGGGATGTGTCAGAGGGGGCCCACTAGTTAATGTGAGTGACACGTTTTTGTTCCGTATTTTTCTCTCCACATGAGAAAAAAATCCAACATTTTTTTTTTGGCCATGGTGAAAAATCCAACATTAATTGTACATAAATCTTTAATCTTTAATCTTTAATATTATAAAATCAGGAGAAGGTTTGGTGTTACAAGCTTCACCAAATTAAGGTTTCTTCAAATAACTCTTGACTAGATTAAAGAATTAAATTAAACAAACCTAATAAAGTTAAGGATACAAATGTAAAATTAAGCCATTAAAAAAATAATAATAAAACAAAAACACTCCACCACCTTATTAGGTTGAGAGAGTCGAGAGTTATAAAGTTTTCAAATTTTTTAAAAATAATTAACTAAAAAGAAATAATACTAAATAATTTAAAATTTTATAATTAAAAAACTTTATTTGCATGTGCGTTAACACGTGCTAAAAGTCTAGTATGTGATAATTGGGCAATAAGGACTAAAATATTTCAATTTTAATAACAATAGTTTTTCCTAAACCCTCTAACCATAAAAAAAATTTCCTAAGCCCCCACTCATTTAGAAACTCTCCCAAAATTCCCTAGAACTTATAATATCTTGTTTACCCTTCTGACGCGCACGCTAACGAGTGCACTGACGCATGCCCAGTGTAACTGTATTTCAAAAATACAGTTACACTGAAACTGAAACTGAATCTTAAAAAAACAATTACATTGAAACTGAATCTCAAAAATACAATTACATTAAAAAATAACAATAAATAATTACACTATTATTTTTCAACAAAAAATGTGGGTCCATAAATAAAAAAAGTTACACCTTAACTAAACCTTGACTAAACAAATAGTTACACCTTCACTAAAAAATCTAAATTCAGCTTTACTAAAAACGGTTTCACTTCAGTTAAATTATTTTTAGTGAAACTAAAATCAACAAAATTCAAACCCTAGGCTATGTCGCCATCGTCGTCCAAATTTGTTTCCACCTGCAAATTTAATTTCACAATTTCAATGAATTAAGTGAAATTAAATTAAATTTCAGTGAACTCAAATTTAGTTTCACTAAATGCACTTAAACTCTAATACATGCCATCAAAATCATATTCCATTAAAATTTAATTTTCATAAGTCCCAAACAACTCCATCACCACCTCTCCTTAATTTATCGCAGCCACCACACTAGCTTAATCAAGCTACTCAGCGCCAACCTCTCCGGCAACAACCACTTCGTCTTCAAAGTCAACCTTGCCGACTATCTTCGAAACCCCAAGAATCCAAGCTCCTTCGTGCTCGATCGAACCACTGCTCCGGCCTCGACTTTGGCTTCCACAACCACATCAAACCCTCAAGCATAATCGCTTCTAAAAACCATTGCTCTAAGGCCAGGAGCTACCAAGCTAGGATCTGCCAAGCATAATCATTTAGCAGTGATCGGAGCATGCCACAGTCGTTCCACTTCTCATCGTTCGAGCTGGAAGTGGACAACAACTACATGATGATGAGATAAGGTGAGGTGAGGTGCAACGCCGGCCAGATGAGCTTGCAGAGGAGGAAGTGTTCAGCTGCGATCGGAGTCAGCAATGTCACCATCATTTTGCTTCTCATCGTTCGAGCCGGAGGTGGATTGCAAGTACATGATGATGAGTTGAGGTGCGACACCGGCCAGAGGAGCTCGAAGAGGAGAAAGAGAGAGTTAACAAGAGGAGAGAGAAAGAGAGAAAGAGAGATAAGCAAACCAAAGGAGATAAAGAGGTTACATAGAGTGTGGCAAAAAAAAAAAAAGAGGGTACATAGAGAGAAAGAGATTCACGCACAGGTTGGAAGAAAAAAGAAAACAGGGTAAAATTGGAATTTTTTTTAAAAGATGGTCAACTATAAATGGGTGTAGGTTGACTAAAGGGTTTAGGAAAATATTAAAAAGACTGGGGGTTTTAGGAGAGCTAAATTTTAGGTGGGGGTTATGAGAGATTTTATCTCTAACTAAGGGGTTTTTAATTATTTACTTTTTTAATAACAAGTGTACTTTTTGTGCAATTAATGCCCTTTTGCCCAATTGCCAATCATTTTTGTGTAACTAATATTAGTCTTTATTGCCTATTTTTATTGTAGCGTTTATTGTGTATAGTATTAGTTTAGGCACTCTACATCTTTTTGAGCAAATTGCTTTAATTGTACATCAATATTGTGAAATTTTCTATATATGTTACAGAAAAATCGTGCTATGATATTTATTGTTTTGTTAACTTCCAGCATTTTAGATTTGTAAGACTATGAATGAAAGCTAAGAGGGCAGTGTGCAATATAAAATGGTCATACCAATTAAACCTGAGTATATTGATGCATAGATAGACTCAGTGAAGAATTGGCAACCAAACTTTAAGCGTGAGTGTAGTTTTAACACTTCGAAAAGTGCATTGGTATGTATAATTGTTTATAATGAAATTAAAAAAAAGTTTTCATTATTAAAAGAAAGCCAATTTTTGTGCGAGTGTACGTGATGCATGGATATGATTATATACCATGTAGATAACGGATATACAAATCAGATCGACCCATATTTGTAATATGGGGTGAAGATCTCATGTTCTCAAATAATTCGTTCATCTTTGTCTTCTCCTCACAAATTCAACAAAAAAATAAAATTTTATTAAAAGTAAAATAAGAATTAAAAAATATATCTCAAATTTTGTAAGTAAAAACTAAAAAACACAGAGTATTTGAGAATATAAGATCTTTAATATATAATGTGCATAGCACTATTTATAAGTGACTTTGTGAGTAAGACATGAAGAAATAGAGTATTTGAGAACAAGAAATCTCCTCCCCATAATATGCATAGCACTATTTATAATTAACTGACTTTTTTTTTTCTT